>JALQSN010000827.1:0-20687 GCA_023690525.1 Holotrichia oblita | reverse complement strand
TCACTCATTTCAGAATCTAGACGTATTGAAACATGATATATTTCCTGCATCCGATAATCGAGAGTTGTAGTAACACTGATTTCATCTTCATTTAGTTCTAAATCAAACAAATTATAGAAGACTTCTGATATGTCATCCTTATCACGGAAAAGTGTAGTTTCCGAAGTGAAAACAGCACGAGTACCAACGCTGTATGGAGTGCCGATATTAATTCCCTTTCCCGCAACAGCAAAGAACATGAAGAAAGCCAAAATTCCAACAAGACCAATTGAAATCACTGAAGCAAAAACTTGTTTTGCACTTTTCAAGAAATTATACTTTGTATATTCTCCAAAATAAGTTTGCACTTCATCTTTAGCGACATTTGGAATATGTGCATCTTTAACATTTAAACAGAGTTTAAGATTTTCAGTAGCAAAATTAGAATTACATACAAATCGTAACATGAAACGAATTAATGGTTGAACAATAATTAATGTAATAATTGCTGATACTAATATCATTGTTGCAAAGTTTTGCACAATACGAATACTAACAAAATATAACACCAACGCTGTAATCATTAAAGCAATAAGTGAACCTACTATTGTAGATAAGCTCTTCTTACTGGCCTCAGTATATGCTTTAGAAAGATTTCTTCCTTTATAAAGCTCATTCTTTAGCCTTTCCCCTAGATTTAATGTCAACAACATTACAATCGCGGCACCAATCATTAATCCAAATAGTGTATCTGATCCGAATTCTGAATTCATAAAGTTAAAAAACGAATATGAAAGGAATGTTTGGACAGCGATTGCCACTGTAGTCACAATTCCAATGACACGATGACGATATATTAAGAAACATACACCAAGCGCTAGTCCTAGTAAGGCAAAAATTAAGATCATATAAAATGAATTGGTACCAAAAAGTGGCTCAATTCTATGTGTTTGCAAATAAATAATTTCATAATCTTCAATGTGTCCAGCACGCATGACCTTATTTAACACTTTAGATTCTGTTTCATCAAAAGGAGTTAAATCTAAATGACCTGTTATAGTAAATATCGCATTATCCTTTTCACTTTGTGGATCATTATCCATTTTAACAGCACCAATGAATTTTTCTTTTAAAGCATCCACGTCATAAGTCAACGATGATGCACCAAGATTTGAAAGGTGGTCTGTTTCGGGATCAAAATTCAGCCACATATAAGTCGCTTCAGTTACTTCTAGGTTTTCAGAAAACCTGGTAAATAAATCAAAGTCATCAATTTCTGCTTCAATTTTACTGACACCATCTTCAACATAAAAACGCATATTAGAAAACATTGCCAAACTAGAAGTTCCAGAGACTAATTCATCATCACGATCATCACGGAAAGTAAAATCAGGATCTGCTTCAATTACACGTCTAATATTTTTTAATAAATTTGAAGATTTATTTGGTAAAAGGACAGAAATATGTGCATCGCCTTCCTTAGATACACTAGGATTATTAACTTCTGCAATATCCAAGCGTTCAATAATCATATTGGCTGCATTATTTAACATTTTTTCAGTAGGTATCCCCTCATCAAAACGTCCTCGCTCTTTAATACGATAGATAACTTCTTGACCGCCCTTTAAAGTCAGTCCGGTCAAAGTATTGTCGTAAATGGGCTTCAAGCTGAAACCAGCAATTAAAAGCAATGTCAATGACATGAAGATGAAAGCTATTAAACGCCGCATAAAATCCTCCTTAATAGGTTATAACTTAGGTATAAGTTTAACATTCATAGATATAATTAATAAGGAATAAAAACTTACCTTTGCATATTCTATCACTTTTATAAACATTTAGCAATAAGCGGACTGAAAGGAAATTGATGAAAAAAGTATTAAAAAGTAAGATTGTCCAAACAATATTTAGCCTATTAACTCTTGGAGCTATTGCAAAGATTTTATCAACTATTGCTAAAGTCATAACAGTACGTCTTGTTTCCCTTGAAACAATGGGTGTTTATTCGTTGGCGGCTTCTTCTATTGTCCTAATCGTAACCATTGTTCAGGCCGGTCTTCCACCAACAATCGCGAGGATGATTGGCGGTAAGGAAGAAAAAAATGTTAAAATCATAACAACTGCAACAATTATTGTCTCCATTGTATCTTTATTGCTAATGGCCTTCATTGCTTTAGCGGCCTCGTTTTTTGCAAACAATATTTTAAAAAATAAAGATACATTACCAGCTATTTATGCGCTTATCCCTCTTGTTCCTTTGATTGGATTTGGTTCATTAATCAAAGCATATTATATTGGAATCAATAAAGTTCAGTACACAGGATGGGCCCAAGTCACTGAAGAGATAGCTCGAATTCTTTTTCTTATATTTTTTGCTGGTATATTTAGTCAAATCTCTCCAGCTGCAGGTGCTGCCGGAATAATGATTGGACTCTCAGTTGGCGAAGTAGCATCGGTAACTCATCTTCTGCTCTATTCACGCAAGCGATTAAAAATTCAAGTGCACGATATGAAACAAGCCCTTCAATCTCCACTTTTATATAAACAAATGTTGCCAACGGCAGTTTCTTTGACTTCTGGCCGGCTTATTTCTTCACTTACCTATTTTGCTGAGCCAATAATTTTAAGCAATATCATGCTCAGTCGTGGTTTTACCGCAGAACATATCAGTATCGAATATGGGTTACTTTCAACACTAGCAATGCCATTACTTTTATTACCCGGCTTTTTTACTTCTGCTATTGCTAATGCAATGTTACCAATAGTTGCACGCGATTTTAAAACCGGCAACAAAAAGCACGCTATCAATATTATAGTTAGTTTAACTGCTGCCTCGGCAGTAGTTGGAGTACTTTTTGCTTTACTGTGCTTCTTTTTTCCAGGATTTTTAATGCAGCTATTATATGGTTCTAGCGACGGAAAAAATTATGTTGCTTTCATCGCTTTTCCATTTATTTTATATTATATACAAACTCCAATATCAGCCGCTTTGATAGCGCTTGGAAAAGAAAAAGCCGCTCTACGTGATACAATTATTGGATCTATTATTCGTATTGTCTTAATGGTGGTACTTATTCCCAGTATGCAATTATATGGAGTAGCACTTGCTACTATCATTAATGTTTTAATAGTTACTGTAATGCACATTATTACAGTTGTATTTACTCTTTGGAAATAATATAAAATCCAGTATTCTCTAACATTAATAAGAAAATTTGTTGTGGACTTTCGTATCCTCTTTTAGCAATTTCCTGCAAAAGCCAATTTTCATCTTTTTTCAGTTTTGATAGCGCGGCTGTATTAATAATTCCATCACTAATAAGCGGATCGGGATGCGCCACTTTAGAGTCCTTATAAGTAATAACAGTCAGTTTTCCATTAGCTTCCAATAACGCAAATTGTACTTCACTAGGTGAAGATATTTGATTATTGCGTAATTCGGCCATTAAATCATCAGTATTGTAACGCATCTTGCGGAGTGCCTTTTGATCTATAACGCCATTATAGATAAGATAGACTATTTTACCTTCTATCAGCGTTCTCACCTTTTTTATTTTCAAAATTATTAAAGAAGTGAGAATTTGTAAAACTACAATAATTAAAATAGGAACGACAGCTTCCATCAAAGTGGACTCACGACTATTGATTGCTAGAGAAAGAAGTTCGGAAATTATAAAAAAGACAACAACATCAAACATCGACACTTGCGCCATCTCTCTTTTTCCCATCACCCGCATTATTGTAATAAGGAAAAAGTAAATAAAAATAGTCTTTAGCGCAGCTTCTAAATATAAATTGAAGTCCATTTCCATCAGTAGGTGGTATATCATTGTTCCATTCATCATAAATTTAATTATTAAGGGAGGAGCTTATGCATAATTTAAAAGCACACTTGTTTACTACACTCACCTTGGCGATTTCTATCATATTATTTGCCATTATCGTAGCCTCTATTCATCAAGCGGGGTTAATTAATAGCTCTAGCTATCAAATCACGATTAATATCGTTTCGTTCATTGCGTTTTTTATCGGCGGCCTAGTGCTTGGTTTTAAAGTAAAAAAGCATGGTTTTCTTCATGCGTTAATTTTTGCATTAGGGTATTGCCTAATAATGTTTTTGACAATGTTTCTAGCTGGAAATAAAGGATTTTCGCAGACAGATATCATCTTTGTCGGTATTAAAGCGGCAACACTTATCATCGGCACTGTAGTCGGACGTAATTTAAAAGGCCATTAATCTTTTTCCGGATAAGGAATTCCTAAATGTTCATAGGCACGTTCTGTGGCGACACGACCACGTGGTGTACGATTAATAAATCCCATCTGCAACAAAAAGGGTTCATACATATCTTCCACAGTCATTATCTCTTCACCAATAGTAGCCGCAAGCGCTTCAAGCCCTACCGGTCCGCCATTATAACGTTCTATCAACGCTTTTAAATATTTTATATCGATGGAATCCAATCCAAGTGTATCAATTTCCATCTCACTTAATGCTTTCAGCGTAATTACACGATCGACATAACCATCATTTTGCACCATTGCGAAATCGCGAACACGCTTAAAGATGGCAATAGTTATACGCGGCGTTCCACGTGAGCGCGCGGCAATTTCGTCAATCGCCTCTTGGGAACAATCGACTCCATAAACACGCGCAGTACGCTTTGCAATTTCTGCAAGCTCATGATTTTTATAATAATTAAATACTAATTTAATAGAGAAACGATCACGTAAAGGTGCTGATAAATCTCCAGCACGAGTAGTAGCACCAATAAGAGTAAAGGGCGGTAAATCAATATCAATAGTTCTTGCTGTCGTATCTTTTCCCGTTATTATAGTCATTGTAAAATCTTCCATTGCCGAATATAGCATTTCTTCAATCACTTGCGGAATTCGATGGATTTCATCAATAAACAATACGTCACCTGCTTGCAAATTGGATAATATTGCAGCCAAGTCACCAATACTTTTTAATGACGGTCCAGTAACCAACTTGAACCCCGATCCCATTTCATTAGCAATAATATTGGCTAGAGTAGTTTTTCCCAAACCTGGCGGCCCATATACTAAAACATGATCTAATGCCTCTTCGCGTTGCTTGGCGGCCTTTATAAAAATTGACAAATTACTTTTTGCTTGATCTTGTCCAATATAGTCAGCCATTACCTGAGGCCGTAATCCGATATCTTCCTTTTCCATATTCAATCCTCCAAGTTATTGCTTTAAACGCACTAAAGCTTTTTTTATGTATTCTTGAGTTGTCAAAGTCTGACCACGCAAAGAAGAAAGTACTTCATCTACTGCAGTTGGTTTAAATCCTAAAGCGACTAATCCCGCTCGCGCATCGCTAAGCGGCTTGCTGTTAACTTGAGCAATGCCTTTTTCCATTAAGTCAAAGCGTCCTCGCAGTTCAACTATCAATTGCTGAGCACTTTTAGGACCAATGCCAGGTAATCTTTTCAAAAATGTTATATCGCCACGATCTAAGGCATCAACAAAAGAAGCAACATCAGTTCCTGATAAAATATTTAAAGCCATTTTTGGGCCTATTCCTTTAACATTTATAAGCTTTAAAAAGATGTTACGTTCATCTTTAGATGGAAATCCATATAATGCTATACTATCTTCCTTAACTTGATAAAAAGTATGAAAAGTCACCTGTTGTCCGATTTGATAATCATATGGATGCGTTGTATGAATAAGATAACCGATGCCACTGTTGTCAATTACTATTGAATCTTTTTCAATATCACTAATATGTCCTCTAATAAAATTGTACATGTTTCTTCCTTCCCTATAAAAACCTTGTTAATTATATCATATTTTTGTTAATATATTAATATCTTGGAGGTGATTTTTATCAAAGTAACATTACTTAAGACATCTTCTTTATGTCCTGGAATTATTACCGCAATCAAAATTGTTAATAACGCGCCACGACACAATTGTTTCTTATTTGCTCCTCTAGCTCATAACGCTACAATTCAACAGGCAGTGGCGGAAGCAGGAATTATAGATGTCGCAAAGAATTTTTCTTTAGTGCCAGATAATTCAACTATTATATTTGGCGCTCATGGAATTAAATTAGACGATTTGGATATTGCACGGAAGAAAAATTTAACAGTTATTGATACTACATGTTCAATTGTCAAACAGATCGCAGAATTGATAAAGCAATATTTATCTGAAGACTATCATATTTTTATAATTGGAAAAAAAGATCATCAAGAGGCAAATGCTCTTGCTTCACTCGATTATCAAAAAATAAAAATTATTGAAAACGCAGAAGATATTCCTAAAATTAACCATGACATTAATGTATTAATAACAACTCAAACGACAATATCACAAGAAGAGATAGATTCTATCCTACCATTAATTTTAAAGCATTATCCCAAGGCAACATTTATAGATAAACGTTGCAAAATCACCAAAAATAATCAAGAGCTTTTATCAAATATTGATTCCTCAGTCGAAGCGTTAATCATAGTTAGCGATACACGCTCTAATAATGGAATTAAACTGAAGCAAATTGCCAGTCTTTCTTTTCCGGAAGATAAAATATTTTTCATAACTAATTTATCTGAGTTAAATATCGAAAAAATTGTAAACTTGAAGCATGTCGCAATTGCTGCCAGCTCATCAACGCCTGATGCACTAGTCGCTAGTCTTAAGATGAAACTTGAACAAGAAGATTGGAACCTGGCCGATATTAAAATGACACTACAGGATATTGTTGATTATCACAAGTAAAAACTTCTATACTAGAGTCAATTTCCGAAATTAATTTTGCCAATACTGGCATAAATATTTTTTCCACTTCATGCGCAACTTCAAATAATGGCAAATTTAGAAAACAGCAATCTCGTCTTACATGATGCGGGAATTCTCCACTAATGAAGACATCGGCTTGTGCCTCTAATGCGGTTAAGTATTCGCGACCGCCACTACCGGCAACAAGGGCTACTCTTTTTATTAATGCATCGTTATGGTTAGAAGCAATTAAAATATATGGCACATGCCACTTTTCGCAAATCATCTTTGACAACTCCTGTATATGAATTGCTTCCTCAAAATCGCCTATAAAAACAAATGAATTATCTTTATATCTTTTTCCATTAATACCCAGTTGTTTTAATAGTTGATAATTCATGCCCATTTCATTATAATCAAAGTTCGTATGCATGCAATAGACACCGATTTTCTTTTTTAAAAGTCTTTCATATATAGCTTTCTTTAATGGCGATTTTAGTACTGCAGTTTTTTTCCCATAAAGAAAAGGGTGATGTGTAATAATTAGTTGAACATCTTTTTCTTCAGCCACAGCCAGTACTTCTAAATCTAAATCAAGCGCAAGCAAAATACGACTAATATGGCTTGGGATAATTAATCCAGACACGAATCCATTATAGTCTTTGACAATTGTTCCAGTACGTGGATAAACACGTCCTATTTTACTAATAAGTTTCTTCCTTTCCATAAAGTTCCTTCCTAATCATCGATAATTTTTCCCTTAGATTTAAATTATTAGTAGACTTAGACAAAAGTATCATTAACTTTTGTTCTTCTTTTTGCCATTTCGCCATGAAAGTGTCACTTTTCTCTTTTCGCAAACATGGACCAAATAAATTATCTTCTTCTGTGTATTTCATGCAACCCATGCTAGCTAATATTATCTCATAAAACTTGCCTTCAAAAACTATCTTTTCATTTTGAATAATAAAATACTTACCAAGAAAATTGCGTAGTTTAGAGATATTATTATTAGGCTGAAGAATGAGTTTCATATTTGGCAGTAAGCGACTCAAATCTTTTTCTATTATTTTTTTTATCATTAATCCGCCCATGCCAGCAATAACAATGTAATCTGATTGCTGAACATGACTGATACCATCACTAAGATGAAACTCTATTTTTTTATCTACAGAAAACTTTTTTGCATTTGCTTTGCCCTGTGCTAATGGCAATGGCTTATTATCTGACATTATCACTTTACAATTACGTTGAGCTAAAGCAATTGATAGCAGTCCATGATCTGCTCCGATATCTGCAACGCTTGCTCCGTCTTCTATTAAATCGGCGATTGTCTTTAATCGCCTAGATAAAATCATTTTGCTCCACCACGATAGTCAGCTAATCTCTTAGAGCGAGTGGGGTGACGTAACTTTCTTATCGCTTTAGATTCGATTTGACGAATTCTTTCTCTAGTTACACCAAAAAAGCGTCCCACTTCTTCCAAAGTCTTTGCTCTTCCATCGTCCATTCCAAATCGCATGCGAATAACTTTTTCTTCACGCTCACTTAAATCTTTCAAAAGATGATTTAGTTCTTCTTTCAACAACTTAGAAGTCGCATAATCTGTTGGTGCAATCGAATCTTTATCTTCAAGAAAATCAACTAAATGAGAATCATCTTCTTCCCCAATCGGTGTTTCTAGAGAGATTGGATCTAAAGAAACTCTTTGAATTTCTCTAATTCTTTTTTCATCAATTCCGCCGCCCATTTCCTCAGCAATTTCTTTAGCCGTAGGTTCACGTCCTAGTTTTTGCACTAGTTGGCGACTAATTCTAGTCATTTTGTTAATAGTTTCTACCATATGTACCGGAACTCTAATGGTTCTTGCTTGATCTGCTATTGCCCTAGTTATCGCTTGTCTAATCCACCAAGTAGCATAGGTAGAGAATTTAAAACCTTTATCAGCATCAAATTTATCGACAGCTTTCATTAAACCAAGATTGCCTTCCTGAATTAAATCTAAAAGCAATAGACCGCGGCCAGTATAATGTTTAGCAATAGAAACTACTAAGCGCAAGTTAGCAGAAATAAGTTCATTCTTTGCTTCTTGATCATTATTGGCAACACGAATAGCTAATTGTAGTTCTTGTTCTTTACTCAGCAGTTTAACTCTTCCGATCTCTTTTAAATACATCTTTACTGGATCAGAGACTTTTAAGTTACTTGAAATAGTGGCAAAATCAATATCCTTTATTTCCTCTTCATAGTCTCCTTCGACTTCATCATCAATAAAATCATGCTTTGAAGAAATCGATTTTTCCAATTTGGCAATTTCTTCAATATCCTCATCTAATCCTTCTAGATTTTCTTCTGCATCATCCGAATCTTTTACTTCTCCATCAACAACGTTGATATCACGAGACATAAAATAGGTAATTAATTTATCATATTCTTCTGCAGATAAATTAAACTCTTCCAATGCTCCATCAATTGCATCTTTTGTAATGTAACCCCCGTTTTCTAACGCATCCAGTTCGAGACGGCGTCTAATCTCTTCTAGTGATTCATGTCCGTCTTCTAAAAAATAGTCTTCTTTCTTTGGCATACTTCCCTACTCCTTTACCATTTATTTTTCGATACTGAATGTGTCTAATTCACGAATACTGACCTCTGCTTGCTCATTAAACTGGTCATCTAAAGACCCTTTTTTTTGAGGTACCAATCGCTTTGACTCTTCATACCGTTCCAAAATTTTACTAAATATTTTGTTTTTTCCGCTTTCCGCGTGTCCTTCAAAGATTTCTAATAGTATTCTTTTTGCCCTCTCATTTCCTTCGCTATCTTCATTTTCCATTTTTGTTATTACATCTGCCACATCTACATGTCCTGATTTTTCAATTAATTCCTGATTTATATACTGGCTAATTATAAAATATACCGGATCATGAAACCCTATTACCTGACCAGATAATAAATATTTTTTACCATCTTCATTATTACATAACATCCAGATGAGCAATTTTGCTACAACATCCTTTCTTTCCTCCAGTTTTACTTCACGCGATTTAATTTTCATATTTTTTTCTGGTGAAGCTTTACGCATTTGATTAATAGCTGAGCTCAATTCCTGCATATCAACGCCTGTGCGTTGCGCTAATGTACGCAGGTATTCTGCGCGAGAAATATTAGATATCAACGCTAGTTTACTCAGCAAAATATCAATAACTTCTTCGCGTTGACGAATAGTCTTTGCCTCATAGTTTTGTAGATAATATTTGAAATAAAAGTCCATTGGATCTAAACGCTGATTCAATTGCTCTATCAATCCTTCTCGACCAACTCGATTAAAAATCTCATCTGGATCTTCATTATTTTGATAATCAACCGTGCTTACTGGGATACTATCTCCAATTCGCTCAAAAGACTTAACAACTGCCATTTGACCAGCATTATCACCATCAAAAGTTAATATAATTTCGCTACTAAGTTGTTTTAATAAAGATACGTGTTGATTCGTTAACGCCGTTCCCATAGTTGCACAAACATTGTTAATTTGAGCTTTAGCTAAGGCAATAACATCCATAAACCCCTCAACAAGGTATAATTTGCGTTCTTTCATGCATGCAATTCTTGCCTCATCATAATTATACAAAATCTCATTTTTTATAAAAAGTGGAGATTCTGATGAGTTCACATACTTGGCTTCATCACTTTCTTTAATAATACGTCCGCTGAATCCAGCAACGATGTTTTTAAAAATTATTGAAAACATTAGTCGATCACGAAAACGAGAAAAAATCATTCCATCACGTGCGTATCCTAAACCGAGAGTTAGAATATCTTCATTACTTACACCTTTTTTCTGTAAAAAGTCAATTAGTGAGTTATCATTTGGCGCATATCCAATTTTAAAACGCTCAATCAACTCCTCATCAATTCCGCGCCTTTTTAAATATTGACTAACATAATGATTATCATCAATATTTTTTAAATAGTAAGTAAAAAAAGCCTGTGTCAAAGAATTTGCTTTAGCTAATCGTCCTTTTACAGGATCGATCGGCGCTACTTCTTCCTCAGCTAGTCCAGCTAGAAATGCAACTTTTTTTATTGCGGCGCTAAAAGAAATCTTTTCATAATTTTGCACAAAAGAGAAAACATTTCCGCCAACTCCGCAAACAAAGCATTTAAAAATTTGCTTTTCTTGTGAAATCATCATTGATGGATTGGAGTCTGCGTGAAAAGGACATAACGAAACATGATTACGACCTTGTTTGCTAACCTTGATGTATTGAGAGATTACATCAACAATGTTTATTTTACTCCGGATTAAATTGGCATCCAGCATTTATAACCGCACCTTTGTTGCCACAAATTGGGCGACCTCCTCAATTAAAATTCGTTCTTGGCGCATATCATCACGATAACGAATAGTAACCATATTGTCAGTTGCACTTTCGTGATCAAAAGTTATACAAAATGGCGTTCCAATAGCGTCTTGTCGACGATAACGTTTTCCAATGCTTCCTGCCTCATCATAGGCACACTGAAAATTCTTTGACATCTTTTTGTAAAATTCCTCTGCTTGTGGCGCCAGCTTTTTATCTAAAGGCAAAATCGCACATTTTATTGGAGCCAAGATAGGACTCAATCGCAAAACAATTCTATTATCATTTTCGACTTCAACATCATAAGCATCACATATAGCCATCAAAAAGCAACGCTCAACCCCTAAAGACGGTTCAACAACATGCGGAATAATTCTAACTTTCAAATCAGGATCAAAATAGTCTAATTTTACATTAGCTAATTTATTATGTGATTTTAAATCAAAATCTCCGCGATCAGAAATTCCCCAGACTTCTCCCCAACCAAATGGAAACAAGTATTCAATATCACAAGTTTGATTCGAATAATGAGCCAATTCCTCTTCACCATGTTCGCGTAAACGAATCTTATCCTTTTTAATGCCAATATCACCTAAAAATTTTAAGCAAGCATTTTGATAATATCGATACCATTGATCATTATCACCTGGCTTAAGAAAGAATTCTAATTCCATTTGCTCAAATTCGCGAACGCGAAAAATAAAATTTCCCGGAGTTATTTCGTTTCTAAAGGCTTTTCCAATCTGTCCAACTCCAAAAGGTAATTTTTTTCTACTAGTGCGGGCAATATTGTTAAAATTAATAAAAATACCTTGCGCCGTTTCTGGACGTAAATAAATGTTACTTTTTTGTTCGACTACTGCACCCATTTTAGTTTCAAACATTAAATTAAATCTTCTTATTGGAGTAAAACTTTGACTACCACATTTTGGACATACCGCATTAAGTGAAATACGCTTTTCTAATTCAGCATCATTTATTCCGCTAACATCATCTAACAATTGATCTGCGCGAAATCGTTGCTTACAAACACGACAATCAATAAGTGGATCAGAAAAATTACTAATATGGCCAGAGGCTTCCCAAACGCGAGGATTCAACATTATCGCAGAGTCAAGACCGACATTGTCTTCTTCAACAATAAACCTTTGCCACCAGGCATTTTTAATATTATTTTTCATTAGACAACCAAGGGGACCATAATCCCAAGTATTAGCTAAACCGCCATAAATCATTGATCCTTGATAAAAAAAACCTGTTGATTGCAAATGACTTACTATGTCTTCGTAAATTGAGGGCATATTTTTTTCTCCTAACCTTTTTATTTTATTATATAAAATAGCTTTTTTCAATAGCGGAAATCGCTAAATTTCACAATTCTTTAATATAATGTGCCGATTTAAGAACAATTCCGCAATTTTCTTCCAAATGCGTGATAAGCATTGGTAACAAAAATTTGGTATGTGCGGAATTAACTGACGGAATATTCTCCAAGTTTGCATTTATCAACAAATAAATTGATTTTAAAAACTCTTTCGAGTATCGTGGCGAATAAGAGGAGCGGCATTGTTGACAAATTAAGCCGCCTTGACTTAAATCGATAGATTCAATATTACTTTTTCCGCCACAGATACAACAACTATTTTTTATCAACCCGTGACCATCTTCATCGAGCAGTTTGAAAATTGCAATAGATAAGACAGCAGCCGCATGATTGTTTTTATCTAAAGCGCCGATTGCTTCATTAAAAACTTTAAAAATATAACTATCAATGCGATTATCATATGTCAATTTATCAATGATTTCACTTAAAACAATTGCTGATAATGTCAACTTAAAATCATAAAAGAATGATTTAGGTGTAGATATTATACGAGCTGTTTTCAACGTCCTATATTGTGATTTTGAAACAAGTAAATCGAATTCAGATAAAGAAAAAAGTTGGCAGGCGGCAGCATTTTTGGATGTCAGGCGCAGAATCCCTTGACCTTTGAAAGTGATTTTTTTACCATCGTCGCAAATTACTGTTATTAATGCATCCTGCTCTTTATACTCTTTTTTTAAGATAACTCTTCCGATGATTAATTCAGTCTCTATAGCCATATTCTTGCAATAGTCGCTCTTTATTTCGCCAGTCCTTAATTACCTTGACGAACAACTCCAACTTTATCTTCTTTCCTAAAAATTGCTTGATTTTATGTTCACTACTCTTCCTAATTTCTTTAATCATGCTTCCTTCTTTACCGATAATAATTTTCTTTTGACTTTCCTTTTCACAAATAACTTGAGCTCTTATTTCGTTTTCATCAAAATATTCGATGACAATACAGATCGAATGCGGCAATTCATAATTTAGTCTCAAAAGAGTTGCTTCTCTTATTAACTCTTTAATCATAAAGGTTTTGTCATGATTTGTAATATCATCAGGACTATAATACATAGGTCCTTCCGGCAAATATTTTTTTATAACTTGTATAAGCCGATCGCAATTGTCTTGATGAAGTGCGGAAACGCCGATTATCTCTTTAGCCATTAATTGATATTTAGCCGTAATTACTAAAATCTCTTCTTTAGCAATAAGATCAACTTTATTTATTACCAATATTAAATTACGATGACTAAACCGAGAAAGTATTGAATCATCGATATCCATTCTTTGCCCATCTACAACATATAAAATCACTTCAGCATCTTTTATTTCTCTGCCGATAATATTTTGCATCCTTTTACCTAACAAATGCTGTGAATGATAGTGTCCTGGAGTATCAACAAAGATCATTTGGCTGTCACTATCATTATAAATTCCTTGGATAGCGTCTCGAGTAGTTTGTACTCGCGGCGAAGTTATTGCCACCTTACTACCAACTAAGGTATTTACTAAAGTGGATTTTCCGCCATTTGTTTTGCCCTATTACAGCAATAAAGCCAGACTTCATTAAGATAAAAGTTCCTTCCCAAATTGATGTGGTAATAAATCTTTTACAAATATCTGTTTTCTTTCTCCGGTTTCATTACCAAAATAAACTATTGCATTTGGATTCATTAATTCCGAAATGACTTGGCGGCATGTTCCGCAAGGCGAAGCAGGAGGTGAGCTTAAAGAATAAACTGCAATCGCAATAATATCCTTTGGCTGAAATCCTTGAGTAATGGCTTGAGTAAGCGCCGTACGTTCAGCACATATTGTATCTCCGAAAGCGGCGTTTTCAACATTTACTCCGACAATAATTGTATCCTTGTTCGTCAATATAGCTGCAGCAACTTTATAATGCGAATAAGGACTATAGGAATTTCCTATTACCTTTCGGCAAGCATCAAATAATTTTTCCATAATTACCTCCCTAGTAATTCAACTAACTTGTTGATAAATATATATAAATTCGAGCAAAGAGTCAAAGTTCCAACAAGAAAAACTGCCGCACTTGCACAATCCTTTCCTTTCTTAGCCTTCAAATTAAATTCATTTACACTTACATTGATGGCTTCTTCTATTCCCGTATTTAGCAACTCAACAGTCAGCAAGAAAACTCCAAATCCGATTACCGCATACCATTCCCATGTATGTAAGGTTACACCCAAAATCTGCGAAAGAATCGCGAGTAATATCGGCAGAACAAATCCAAAAGCAAAATGAATTCTAAAACTTCTTTCAGTTTTAAAGGCAATGATAAATCCGGCGACCGAATTTATAACCATGCGCGAACAATGTGAGAAAAAGCCTCTTTTTTTATTGGATAAATCCTTCACTAATAATTTTCTCCTGCAAAGCAAACATTTTTTTCTTTTCTGCATAATATCGATGATCGTAATGGAAAAGATGTAATAAACCATGAACATATAAAAGTGCAACTTCCCTAATCATATTCTCTGCGTTTTCTTTTTTTATTTGCCGTGATACTTGATCTAAATTTATGAAAATTGATCCCAATTGAAATAGCATGGCGTTCACTTTACGTAATTCTTTTTTTCAGTATAGCAAAGTGCAATCACATCAGTTGGGGCATTAATTTTTCTAAATTCCTCGTTGGTTTGTTTGGAAATTTCATCATCACATAAGCACAATGAAATAACAAATTTTCCAGGCGGTATTTGCTTTAAATGTGCCAATGTCAAATCAGTTAATTCCTTAAACATTTTTTTGGGAAAACTGCGCTTAGAAGCACTTATAAGCAATTGAAATCGCATAATTAGATTATAAACTTTTTTCACCTAGATTACTAGTGATTAAGTTAAATAATCTAGTGCCTTTACCCGCCCCTTCGCCAATGCCACCTCCCTTGACAAAAACATACTTCTAAGTAACCGCGAAAGCGGCATAAGATAAAACTCTAGCAAAGTCATAAAAACAAAATAATCCTCGATTCCAATCACTTTAGCAACAGTTAGTCCTAAAAGACCAACATTGAGCAAAATCTTAATACCAATTGAGCATATAGACAAACGATGTGACAGCACATTACTGCGATGATCAAGATTCAGCATTTTCAAAAATTGATCCTCTGCTTCGTCAGCATTATTCTTAATTACTGCATGTTCAAATTTGTTAGTAGCAATCAGATGATCCTTGGCCATTATTTCATGTTTCTGGCGTATGCAATGATAAAGACTAATTAATAATATCGTTGCGATAATTGTTAATAACGACAGCCAGAAATTAAATATGAGTAATGATAATGCCACTCCAAAAGCGATAAATAAATCACCGTTACGCATTAGTGAATATTCCAAATAATAATTACGAACCATATCGAAATCCGTTAATCGTGATAAAAGGGTCGATTTAGTAAAATAGTCTTCCTCCTTGACATGAGTAATCTTCTTTATCAATAAACTCTTTTCTTTAAGATTATATTTTCTTGCCAAATAAATCAGAAGTTTAGATCGACATATGTGAAGGATTATTTGACCAGTAGAAATAGCGCAAAACAGAATAAGGAGATTAGAAAGATTTGATTGAGTAAAAAAACTTGACAAAATTATCATAATAGAAATCACAAAAAGCAATTCTAAATAGGACATAATTGAAAATATCCAATGCCAATACATTCTTTTAGAGCGTGCCCTATTTTGTTCAATCATAATCGCTTTTTCTTGAAAGGTGGCAGCAAATCGACTAATTGGCATCCATTTCAAATAAGAAGTAGCTGGATCAGCAACAAGAATTCTATTATTACGATAACTATATATTAAAACAAAATGATTACCAAACTCATTTTTTACGCTTGCGATGAGTGGATAAGTTGCTTGCATGAGCATATCGCATGGCAGTGAGATAGCAGAATGAGCTACTTCTGTTTCTGTCAGTATTTGAACCATGTCTTTAAAAGAGATATTTCCCTTTCTTTGATTAATCTTTAACAAAGTGGTTAAATCAGCCTTCCGATTATATTTTATTAATAACATAATCAAAACGCATATGCCACAATCATATTCGTGCTGTTGACGTAAGAATGGATGCTTCACAATATAGTTATAGCTTGAAATTAAATTTACGGACAAGAAAATTCTGTGAAATGAATATATTTACATATGAATTATCAGACCATTGCGTTTCTTATTTCTTCTTTAGCGATATTTTTTTATTCGATTCAATTGCTTGGAAAACATTTACGCGAGTCATTAAATCAAAGAACACAAGGAATTATAAAGCGCATCTCTTCCAATGCGCTATTAATGTTCGCCACTGGTATTATATTATCATTTCTATTGCACTCTTCCTCAGCTCTTATAGCGTTAGTAATTATCATGGCTGGAACAAATTGCATTTCATTAAAGGGTGCTTTAAATATCACGCTAGGCGCAAATATTGGAACAACATTAACAGCGTTTTTCATTATTATTGATTTTACATATGCACTGCCATTTATCTTTATAATTGCACTAATTTTAAATGCTAAGAAAAAGAATGCAGGAACCTTTTTATTCGCCTTTGGATTGCTTTACTTTTCATTAGATTTATTTTCCAATTCGCTTTCTACTCTTGCTCAAGAGCAGGCGCTGCTAATTTTATTAAAATCTCTTGATTCGAATCCAATATTTGCATTGTTTCTAGGAGCGTTAGTAGTTTTGGTAATGCAATCCTCAACTCTATTCTTATCAATGCTTAAAGCTTTTTCTCAAGCCGGTTCAGTAGGAGTTAAAGGATTAATTGGCTTAATTTTAGGTG
Source organism: Holotrichia oblita (assembly GCA_023690525.1). Taxonomy (NCBI): domain Eukaryota; kingdom Metazoa; phylum Arthropoda; class Insecta; order Coleoptera; family Scarabaeidae; genus Holotrichia; species Holotrichia oblita. Next base: position 3,422 of record JALQSN010000827.1, on the reverse strand, counting down.
CTAATATCGGAACAACTGGTGATGCTTTTCTTCTTGCCCGAAACAAAAAAGGATTGCACATCGCTATTTTTAATCTTGTTTTTAACATTATTGGTGCACTTCTTTTTTTAATAATTATTGTTCCATTTTCTAACTTCATTAATAGGTTACAAGTTAATAACGCAGCTCTACCAGTCTTAATTCATTTTATATATAATTTAATCACTTCTATTATTGGATTTATTATTGTTAATAGCCTATATCGTAATATCCTCTACTAAAATATAGTTGACTTTCAATCTATATTCCGATCCTTCACGGCCAAAAAAAATAATGTTTTCACTATCCATAAATTCGCCTTGACTTAGCTCCTTCCCGATTATTCCGCGTGCCTGTTGAATTAATTGTGTAAAGTAAGTTACTTCATCATCTAATTCATTCATTGGCCATGTCAAATCCAAATTAGTCCAAGTATATCCAAAAACAAATCCCTCGCATCCAAGATATATTTCTTCTCCAGATGTAGTCATAAGAAATTGATTAACGAGTAGATCACCTTTTTTTACAAATTGGTTTTCTTTAACTACGATTAATCCTTTCTTTATTTCAAATGACTTTATAATTGCATCTTTAGTGGCATATAACGAAGAACGATCTCCAGGAAGCGGTGGAACAGTGCGACGTTTTTGAAATCGAATTTTTACTTTAACACCAACTTGACGAATTTCTAAATATTCTATATTTTGCTGTAAAGCTTGTAATGCCGAGTATTCTATTTCCTTAATCTTTATATTAGATTTAAGCGGTTGCATTTTTTTAATCCCCAACCGTTGTACTTCTTGACTTACTAATGGTATTAACGATTGCGCATCACCATCTATCTCAATTAAAAAAATACGATTACTTAAAACTAAAAAGACGACTATTGCAACAACAATTCCGATTATAGTCTTCTGTCTAATTATTTTAAAAATATTTTCTATAAAACCATAACGACGTACAAGCTTAACTTCATTAAATATTTGTGCTACTTTTTCATAATCATTACGCTTAACGTAAAAATGAAAAACATAGTCATCCACTTTGCGAAGATGATATATTTTGATTTTGTTTTTCTTAAATTTATCTAAAGCAACTACAGGATCATAAATTCTTAAGGACACTAAATCTAAGTTTTTCATTTTCTTATTATCCTAATATTCTCAATTACACCGTTTATTTTTAATTCTGCCGACTCAAAATAAGCAATCGCCAAATCGACACCGCTGATTTGTATAATACGATCACGAAAAACGACTTCGATTTGTGTCGAAGTTAAGGAAGACAGACGAACATATTTACTTATTGAAAGAATTTCATTTTGAAAGGTTAGCATATCACAGCAAATATATGATATAGCTAAGAAAATTAGAATTAAGCACTAATCACTAACGTATGAGATAAATTATCAAAAAAAGCCACGGTTGTTTTTTTAACTAACATATATAAGAACGATGCTATAACAATAGTATAGACCGCTAGGCAAATCGCTCTAATAAAGCAAGTGAAAAATGATAATCTCTTTTTTCTTATTTGATAATTATTATTAACGATTTTCAATCTAAAAATCATTCCGCCAATCGTTTTACCATTTGTTATAAAAGTTAGTAGAGCATTAAATATTGCATAAACAATAAACGGAAGCATGAAAGCAAGATTGAAAAAGGCCCAATTTGGTAAAGTTGGTGGAATATAAAGAATAATAAAAGTTAACGCTAAAGCTATACCAAAATCAATAAGATATGCAGCAAATCTGCGTTCATATAATTCAAGACTCTTATTCATATTCCTCCTTTAAGCAATTTAGAAATGTCAAAATTACTTGATCTAACAAAATCATCCCTTCATCACTAACTCGTAAATAATTATCAGAGGCAATAATCAATTTTCGTTGACGTAAATTTTCAATAGCGGCATTAAATATTTGAAAATCGATACCAAAAATCTCGCGAAATTGACTGTAAGAAATTCCCTCTTCTAACCTTAATTTTAACATAATGAATTCAGTAATGCGACTATTTTTGCTCAACTCTTCTACGTCTTTACCAAATTCGAGTCGATTATATTTAGAAATGCTGCAAGTATTTTTTATCCGTTTCCCATCAATAAAACTTGTTGCTCCTATACCGATTGCTTCATACTCTTCAGCACGCCAATATTTTAAATTATGTTGACATAGAAAACCCGGAAGAGCAAAGTTAGAAACCTCATAACGAATATATAAATTTTTTCTAAATAATTTCAACGCACTATCGTATATTTGTCTTTGAATAGTATCACTTTGCGCGACTTCTTTACTATTAAATAATTTTGTATGCGGATGAATCTCTAAAGAATATAAAGAAATGTGTGGTATTTTATATTTAATCAAGCGATTGATATCTTTTAATACATCATGCTTTTTTTGCCCCGGAATTCCATACATTAAATCAACACTAACATTTTTATATCCTGCGCTAAATAGCATATCTAAAGCAAAACGTACATCATCTGTATTGTGATCTCTCCCTAGATATGTCAAAATTTTATGATTAAAGCTTTGAACTCCAATCGAAATTCTATTAATTGGAAATTGCTTTATTGCGGCGATAAAGGCAATAATAATATCTTTGGGATTGGCCTCAATAGAAAACTCATATGCTTCTTCATCATTCAAGAGTTCACTTAAAATTGATAAAAGACGTTTTAGTAAAGGCAACGGAAGGCTACTTGGAGTACCACCACCGATATATATTGTTGAAAACTGTTTTTTTTGAAATTTTTTCAATAATATTTCCTGCTCTAAAGCGGTAACATAAAGTTCGGCCATCTCTTGATCTAGATAGTTTTTTGTAAAGTCACAATATGTACAAATCCTTTTGCAAAAAGGTAAATGAACATATAGACTAGTCGTTCTTTCGCTCATCTTCTTCCTCAATCAAAGGTTGGCTCTGCAATATTTTTGTTTTAAAATACTCAATTTCGTCTTCACTATCGGCATCATCCACGGGACTTTTATATTTTTTATATAAGCCAACACATAGAATAATTATTCCTAATGCAATTAATACTATGTAAAGTTCCATGGGTCCCCCTTTATCGACAATAGACAAACTTATTCTTATACTTCTCCTTACGATAGTATCCAATCACTGTTAATAGTTCCATGGCTGTTCGCGCCGTTTCATAACTTACTCCGAGTTCATTTTTGAAATCAACGATTTTATAAAAATGATCTTTTTGATAATGCTTGAACAAAAATTGTGCATGCATTTGTTTCAGTTGCGGATAAAGAGCGGTGACTTTACTGATAAAATGATCTTCAGCAAAAGACTCAGGATAAGGTAGAGTGGGAGAAGTTTTAGTGCTCGGCATTGTTGCAGAAACCTCAATTTCTTCATCTAACTCTACAAAATCATTATAAA
>JALQSN010000826.1:0-20694 GCA_023690525.1 Holotrichia oblita | reverse complement strand
ACAGGAGAAAAGGTTGGGTGGAAGAATGATGTACAAGGCCGGGAGCGGTCATATGCATCACAGGATTGGTGCAATCTTCCGGTAAAGATAATGCAAGCGGCTGAAAGGCTTCGTGGGGTGCAAATTGAGAATAGGCCAGCTGTTGAACTGATACAAAGGTTTAATTTTGAGAATGTGCTTATCTACTGCGATCCACCATATATGCTAGAAACCAGACATGGAAAGTAATATAAATGTGAAATGACATGTGAAGACCATGAGGAACTTTTGGTAGTGCTATTAAAGCATAAAGGCTCGGTTTTAGTTAGTGGGTATGATACAGACTTATACAATTCCTTGCTAAAGGGATGGAATAGATATGAAACGACCGCATATTCACAGGTTTGTTCTAAGAAAAGAGAGGTGCTGTGGATGAATTATGATCCACAGGGAATAAACTGACATTTAAGGATTTAGGAGGTTATTAACATGCAAATTTGTTTGATGATACTGGCTGTTATTTTGTTTTTTGGAATAATTGGGGATAAGGAAAATTTCAACAAAAGAACATATTGCTATGCCTTTGTGGCATGTGTTGCGGCAATAGCGGTTCTTGAAGTGATGGGAGGATTGCTATGAATAAAAGGCAGTGGAAGAAAAAAATAAGAAAGAGCATGGCTTTAATCCTCCGACAGAAAAGCAGACACAAAGGTGGATGAATGCACTGTCAGATGCAGTTTACAATATTATGAATGCTTTTAATGATATGTGGAAAACAGTCTTATCAGCAATGGAAGATATAAAGACAATGCCTGATGAAGAGTTTGAGGAAAAGCTACAGCTTTTAACAGAGGAACAACAGGAACTGGCATGGAAGATACGAACAGGAGGTAGTTGCTATGAGGATTTGTCCAATATGCAGAAAAAAGTATGAAGGGTATCCAGCATTATCCAGAAAGGATAATCGGACGAATATTTGTCCTGATTGCGGAACAATGGAAGCATTGGAGGCGGTACCGTCAAGGCATATGTCTCCGCAGGAAAAGGCAAAGGCTGCTGTTATGGAGACAGGAAACAAATGGGCGATTGAGAATTTCAATGCGACACATGATTAAGATTTTGTGGAGGAAAACAGAATGAATACATCAAATATGGAAAGAAGAATCATGAACCTGATAATGAAGTATGGTGAAAAGCACGAATTGGCACTTGAATGTGGAGCGGAATATATTTCACAGAATGATAAAGCTAGGGTTGATGCCCTAATACTGGTTGAGGATATTTTTGATATCGTTTCAGAAATTTATGAATGTTAATTAGGATTTAACTGACAAGGAGGACAAACGCAATGGTTCCAGAGAAGATATTGGAAAAAGCAGTCGCGCATAATGCTGTTACAGATAAGCTAAGGTCAGAAGGATATTCAATACAGGGATGCAACGGATACAAATTCGATAAATGCTATTTTGCAAGCGGAGAATATCCAAAGCAAAAAATAGTAGGTTACATAGATGCGGAGACGCTTGAAGTTGTTTGGTTAGATTAGATTTTAGGAGGTATAGGGAATGAAACCACCATATCGTGTACAGGAGTATATTTTTGACATGGGGGCATACCACAAAAAGCAAATTCTTGATGGGGTAAGTCACGAAGAGTACAGCAAGAGAAACGTATATCACAATGGCTTTTATGTGATTCTTCCACCAGATGATATGTTTGGTGGGAAATTGCCGCAAACGGTGTTCGGTGAGAATAAAAGAGTCAGTTTGATTAGGAGCCATGAACAGTTAAGATTTAACGGAGGTTGAATATGATACAAAAAACACCAAAAAAGATTAAAGGTGCAAGAAAAAAGCGTAGAGCGGCAGAAAAGCAAGCTCAAAAAAAGGCAATTGAGGATTTGTGGGAATATAAAAGTAATTATTTTAACGCAAAAATCTTAAGTATCCTTCATCAGCATTTCAACACTTAGTTAAGATTTAGCAGTGAAAGCAGGGGTGAAAGAAAATAAGATGATATGTCAAAATTGCAGAAGAAAATTGAAAGACACTAAAAGCATTGAGAGAGGATATAATCGATTTGTTTTAGTAAAATCGTTGGCGTGTCAGCTCAAAGAAAAGTAGTTAAGGCATCCGCAGATCATTTGCCAGAAATGAATGATGTTCCGGGGCAAATGAGCTTTACAGGTTATTTAGGAATTATGCCGGGAACATAGGAAAGAGGAGTGCTTTCGCAACTCCCCCATCAACAGACAGATATATTATAACTTATTTAAGTTAATATATCAATTATAAAATAGTGGAGGGCGAAGGCATGGAGAAGATAAGAAAACAGACACCGACAGAAAATGCGATTATTGTATTAAGTAAGGAAGAACTGACCACCATGAGGCAGGAAGCGGCCGAGATAGGAAGTAGGGTTGCCTTAGAAAAACTGGAAGATGAAAAGAAGAGAATGCACGGCAGGGCTGTTGATAAGCGGCTGCATAATACCAAGCTTCTTCTCAGGAATTACCACATGTTAAAAGAAAATGCTGACAATTCCATTTTTGGTCGGAGCCAGATGGATGAATCAGCGGCAGACATTCTATGCTCTATGATGAATCTGTATGATGATGAAGTGATCGTGGACGCTATCAAGCGATCTGCAACCATGACGGCAATAATCGTGTCCCACATAGATACAATGCTTGAATTGTATCAAGCATATTGCGATAAATCTTCAAATGATTTAGATCGGCGCCGGTACGAAGTAGTGTACGATATGTATATGGCAGAGGAAACTATGACAGTAAAACAAATTGCAAAAAAGCAAAATATGAGTAAAGAAAACGTTTATTCCGACCTTAATATTGCAATTGAAAGGCTGTCAGCATTGCTTTTTGGGGTGGATGGTTTGAACGTACAATAAAACCACCTTCTACAAAAAGATTACATTGACATTACAATATAGCCTGTGCTAAACTGTACGAGTAAAATTATAATCATACGTCTGGGAGCTGTCAGTGGGAAACTGGCGGCTCTTTTTTGCTCCTTTAATATAAAAATAGGAGTGGAAATTTTGGAACTAAGGAAAATGGAAATTATAAAATTGAATCCGGCAAAATATAACCCACGGGTTAGTTTGGAATCAGGAGATTCAGATTACGAAAAATTGAAGCAGAGCATTGAGAACTTTGGCCATGTACAGCCGGTGGTATGGAATGAAACCACTAAAAATGTTGTAGGCGGCCAACAAACTATCAAAGTCTTGCAGGACTTAGGGAATACGGAGGTCGATTGCGTTGTCATAAATTTGGATGAACAAAACGAAAAGGCATTAAACGTAGCTTTGAATAAAATCAATGGCAGATGGGATATAGATAAACTATCTATTCTCATGGATGAGTTGGTACGAGAGGGCTTAGCGGGATTAAGCGGTTATGATGAAAAAGAAATCCAACGATTAACGAAACAGGCAGAAGATAGCATACAGGAGATCGGAGAGGTTAATATCAATGATTTTTCTGAAAACAACTTTCAGAACAAATGTCCGCGGTGCGGTTTTTTGTATTAGGGAGGTAGGATCGTGTATAAGAGTTGGAGTATTAGAGACATTGGGAGTGTTTCAGGCAATGGCTTGAATGTCTTTTCTTTCTTTTCCTGTGGCGGCGGCTCTACGATGGGGTATAAGTTAGCTGGATATCATGTATTGGGAAATTGCGAAATAGATAAACAGATAAATAAAATATATCAAAAAAATCATGATCCTCAGTATTCATACAACATGGATATTAGGGATTTTATACATTTGCCGAATAGAAGTCTTCCAGATGAATTATTCAACCTGGATATTTTGGACGGTTCGCCACCATGCAGCGTATTTTCATTGGCAGGTAAGAGAGAGGATGATTGGGGGAAAGAGAAATACTTCCGTGAGGGTCAGACGGCTCAACGCTTGGATGATTTATTTTTTGAGTATATTAAGGTTATTGATAAACTTAAACCAAAAGTTTTTATTGCGGAGAATGTTAAAGGCATTATGTTTGGGAATGCAAAGGGGTACATGAATGAGATTATAAGGCTGATTGACGGTATTGGCTATGTGGTACAGATATTTTGTCTAAATTCAGCCAAGATGGGAGTACCACAAAGAAGGGAACGGGTTTTCTTCTTTGGATATAGAAAAGACCTTAAGTGTCCTAGATTACGTCTGCATCATAATCAAAAAGCTATCGTGTTCAGGGACGTAAGGTCGGATGGAGGAAAACCGACATCTGAAAACAGTAGAAATCTTTTACGACAAAAAATACTGACAGATAGAACGCTTTCAGATATCAATGAACGGCTCTATCATAAAAATACTGGATTTAATTCACCGATAGTCTGGGATAATATGGTTGCACCAACAATATTGGCCAACGGTGAGTTTTTTCGTGCATATGACGATATGAAGTTTTCGGAAAGTGATTTTATAAACTGTCAGACATTCCCTTTTGATTATGATTTCTGTGGGTTGAATGCCCAGTACATATGCGGGATGTCAGTTCCTCCGTTCATGATGAAGACAGTAGCTACGCAGGTAGCCGAACAATGGCTGTTAAAATAAATTACAAAACAAACGAATGAGAGGTGGTGGTGAATGCCAAGAGCTCCAAATAAGGAAATTCAAAAACTAAAAGTGGAAGCAGAAAAGTTATTTAAGGAGGATACTCCTCTTGTTGAAATAGCACGTATTATAGGCAAGCCGGATGGTACTGTGCGCCGTTGGAAAAAAGAAGGTAATTGGGATAATATTCACCGAGAGGACAAGAATAAAGAAACTGAACGTTCGGTTAAAAAAACTGAACGTTCAGTAAAAAAGAAAGCGAACGTTCGGAAAAAAGGTGCGCAACTAAACAATAAAAACGCAGTAGGAGCTGGATCTCCCAATTATAACAAAAATGCGGAAAGGCATGGTTTCTTCTCAAAGTACCTTCCGGAAGAAACCTTTTCCATTATTGAAGAAATTGAGACAAAAATCCCATTGACATACTGTGGGAAAACATACAGATTTCTTATGCTGCAATACTAAGGGCGCAAAAGATAATGTATGTTAAAGATAAAGAGGAAATGATTAAGGAAATCAAAAAGGTTAAAACCAAGAGCAGTAAATCAAAATCAAATAGTACAGATGAGAAAGAGGTAGAATGGGAATTTCAATTTGCTTGGGATAGGCAGGCTACATTTCTCAATGCACAGGCTAGGGCGATGGCTGAATTGCGTTCGCAGATTCGGCAATACGATGAAATGCTTCATGCGAACTGGGATAGTGCAACTGAGGAACAAAAGGCACGCATAGACAAACTCAAAGCGGAAACGGAACGTATTCAAAAAGACAAGGATGGAGGAAGTAAAGGAAATGAACTAGTGAGAACTTGGGCAGAAAAGGTATTGCAAGCCATGAGGGAACAGGATGGACAATGATTTAAGTTGGCTTGACGAGTTCTTAGAAGAAAGTATTCCGCTATGGAAGAACGATCCTGTTTTGTTCATGCGTGAAGTTCTGCTTTTGAGCCTGACGATTGGCAGATTGATGTAGCTTATGATTTGAGAGATTACCCAAGAGTTTCCGTAAAGTCAGGGCAGGGTGTCGGAAAAACAGGTGAAGAAGCGGCTCTGCTATTATGGTTTCTAGTGTGCTTTCCTTATGCAAGGATTGTAGCAACTGCCCCCACTAAGCAGCAACTCCATGATGTGCTTTGGAGTGAAGTTGCAAAATGGATGAATAACTCCCCCTTGCTTTCTAGATTGCTTAAATGGACAAAGACATATATCTACATTATTGGTTATGAAAAGCGTTGGTTTGCGGTCGCTAGAACTGCTACAAAGCCAGAAAACATGCAAGGTTTCCATGAAGATAATATGCTATTCATTGTTGACGAGGCTTCAGGAGTTGCCGATCCAATCATGGAAGCGATACTCGGTACCTTATCCGGCGAGAATAACAAGCTACTGTTAATGGGAAACCCGACAAAGACTACAGGTGCATTTTATGATAGTCATACTGCAGACAGGGCATCTTATAAATGCCATACTGTTAATGCAGAGCATAGCAAACGCACCAATAAAGAGAATATTGCTTCTCTGAAACGAAAGTACGGAGAAAATAGCAATGTTGCGAAAGTTCGTGTGTACGGAGAGTTTCCAGAGCAGGAAGATGATGTATTTATTTCGATAGCTTGGCTTGAATCCAGTATTAGGACAGAAATGTCGGACACCACAGCAAAAGCACTTGGTTTTTACAAAGATGATAATGGAAATATGGTAAAGGATATTAGCGGTGTGCATCAAATCGATATTGGTTGTGATGTTGCCAGATTTGGGGATGATAAAACTTGCATAGGCTACCGGATCAATGAGGTTGTCAAGATATTTAAAAAGTATAACGGTCAGGATACTACATGGACAGCAAGTAATATAGCTGTACTTTATAAAGAGTTGAAAGACAAATATAAATTCAAAGGTCAGATAGCGGTTAAAGTGGATGATGGTGGTGTAGGTGGTGGAGTTGTTGATCAATTAAAAAGTTATAAAAGGTCAGACCCTAAAACCTATGAAGATATGGTAATCATACCTGTTAATTTTGGACAGCCTTTGAAGAATCATAAATACTATGCCGACACAACCACTTATATGATGGGCATAGTCAGAGATTTAATTGCCCCATTCGATGATGCAGGACGACAAAAGAAGCCGGAAATTATACTTCCAGATGATAATGACCTTGTAGGTCAGTTGTCATGCAGGAAGTATTTTTTTATTAGTAATTCTAAACAGAAGGTGGAAAGCAAGAAAGATATGAAGGAAAGAGGTCTAGCATCGCCAGATGAAGCTGATTGTATTTTACTTGTATGCCTGCCTGTTAAATTGAAGAAGAGAGGTGAGAAAAAGTAATGAATGAATCAGAAACTACTGTCAAGCATCCGGAGATAGGTTGCCGTATTATTAAAATGGATTCTATAGACACAGCGATCCCTAATATGGATATCATAAAAAGCCAGGCATGATTACCAAGTCTGATAAGGCGGAGCAGATTTCAGAGGTGGAAGCTTATACTGCGACTGATTGGATCGCCCATATCATACCGCATTTAGGACTCAAGACATTGGTATCTCACTCAACTATCCTTCCACAGTGTATTCGTGCATACAAGAATAATATAGCTGGTTTCGGTATTGGTGTTCGATATATAGATGATTACGAAGAGGAAACTGCTGAAATGAAAGCAGAATTTGTAGCCATGAAAAGGATTATTGAGCTACTTAATTTTGACAGGAATACAAAGGAAGTATTTGAAGATATCATCGAATCAAGGGAGATTTATGGTATTGCATATCTTGAGTGCATTAGAAATCTTGAAAATGATGTTGTAGAAGTTGAGTTTGTCAAAGGTACACATACTGTTGATATGACCCGCCCTCTTGATCCGTATGTTGAGACAGTCTATTACTATATGGGAGAAGTTATTCCAAGAAAGAAACGCTTCAAGAAATATCGTCAGGCCGTTGGAGGGAAGACAGTATATTTTAAAGAATTTGGGGATCCTCGTATAATGGATAAACGAAATGGTGAATACATCAAAGATGGAGAAACATTAAATCTTGAGTTTCAGGCAAATGAGATATTGGAATTTACTATTGGCACAGAGCCATATGGGGAAGTACGTTGGCTTGGCCAGACATTGAGCGTTGACGGAGCAAGCAAGGCGGAGAACCTTAATAACAACTACTTTACCAATGGTCGGCATACACCGCTGATGATAATCGTTAAAGGTGGTACATTATCAGACAGCTCTTTCGCTAAACTAAAAGACTATATGAATGGTATTCGAGGCGAGGCAGGACAACATGCTTTCCTCCTGCTTGAAACTGAGGATACTGAAAATAGAACAGACTTCGCTGAGCAAAAGCCGCCGGATATCGAAATTAAGGACATGGCTTCGATATTGCAGAAGGATGAGTTGTTTCAAGAGTATCAGGAGAATTCTCGCCGGAAGAATCAATCTGCTTTTCAGTTGCCAGATTTGTACGTTGCATATACTACTGATTTTAACAGAGCGACAGCACAGACCACTATGGAAGTGACCGAGAAACAAGTGTTTCAGCCAGAACGCACTTCCCTTGCATGGCGAATCAATAATAAGTTGCTTAATGGCTATGGCTTTAAGTATGTGGAAGCATTCCTTGAAACTCCAGACATAACCAATCCTGATGATATGTCAAAGATTCTAAATATAACCGAGAGAGCTGGTGGCATGTCTCCGAATATTGCAAAAGAGCTTACCTATCAGACGTTAGGGAAGGACGCTGAAAATTATCCGGAAGAGTGGGGAGATATACCTTTGCAGTATACCAAAAGCCAGCCTATGGCTAACCCTATAGGGGGCTATAACTCTACAGCTATTATGGGTCAACTGGAACAGACGATTGCCAAGGCAGCTGCTAACCATGATGATTCTATTGTTGCCATCATGAAAGAAGTTAAGAAACTACTAAAGAGCCAAAAGGAGGCGGTAGGCAATGAATAATTGCAATGACCTGTTAATGGCGATAGAAAGATACATTGTTAAGGCAGATAACGATTTAGAGCAGACCCTCAAGGACGCTGGTTATGTAGAGCCAAAGAAAACTGTTAAGAAGATAAATGAGATTGAGGATCAACTTGCTGATGCTTTTCGGGAAGAAAGCGACGAGTTTCTTGATTGGCTTAAACAAGCCGAGGAGAAAAATATTGATCTTGAAAAATTCCATGAGGAATCTTGGCCACTATTTATTGAAGGGGATAACATAAAGGAGGCTTTGTTCGAGGTCTTTTATGATGAGTTATCTACTATTATGCCTGACTTGGTGAATGCCTATATTAAGCAGGCAGATCCAGAGCTTATTGCTGAGCAGGTAACACAACGTACAACCGACTGGGTATCTTCATGGAGTGAAGAGCTGTCCGAGAAGATGAAACTATCTTCACATGAAGAACTGGAAAAGGTTCTTACGGACGCATTGGAAGAAGGTTCAGGAATCTCCAATCTGACAGCTAAGATTATGGAAGAGGGAATACGGGACGAAGAATACAAAGCTCGCCGGGCAGCTGTTACTGAAATGTTGAGAGCCCATTCGGTAGCACAAGATGAATCAATATTGCAGAATCCTTGTGTTGAAGATAAGGAATGGGTACATACTGGAAACCATAAAAATACACCTAGGGAGAATCATGTTGCCATGAATGGTCAAATTGTTGCAAAAGAGAAACCTTTTGAGTTACTTGGAGCTGACGGTGTCACCTATTATCCAATGTATCCACGAGATTCCATTCTTCCAGCAGGAGAATCTGTTAGTTGTCATTGTATTCACCGCGGGATTGTATCGGAGGATATCCTCGGTCTATCCCTCGAAGAACGGCAGGCCTTACAAGCCCAAGCTATAGCAGATATGGATGATGCTTGGGAAGCGGAACTTGATACACAGAATAAAGCAAAATCAGGAATTAAAGAACCTGAATAGGTAAGGATGTGGATATCCTTGCCAATATCACGGAAAGAGCAACGTTACAACGTTGTTTTTTTTAATACATTAAAGTCCATGAGGAGGTGTAAACGGATGGCAAAGAAATTAAAAAAAGCTTATGAAATAACAGATGCCAAGATTGCCTTTGTTTCTTTGGTTGCTAAGGCAGCGAATAATAAGCAATTTCTTATTACCAAAGCTGCAGGTGGAAAAGCAGATTTTTCAACATACGGTCGAATCGTTAAAGCTGATGTAGAGAATCACTATCTGACCGGATTGTCTATGAGCCTCTTAGTAGAGGATTTACATGGTAATTTTATGACTGAGGAAGAAATCGTAAAGGCGGCCTATTGGTTTGCTAAAAATGGTGACAAGGTAGATGTGCAGCATTCTTTTGAAGAGCTTTCGGAAGCTACCATTGTTGAAAACTGGGTGTCTAAGTCGGATATGACTATCGAAGATGAGGCGATCTCTAAAGGAACATGGTTAATGACGGTTGAGGTCACAGATCAAGATGTTTGGGATGCTGTTCAAAAAGGAGAAATCACAGGTTTTTCCATGGGTGGCGTTGGAGTCTATAGTGAGGAGGATACAGATTTGAGCAATGTTGAGAAATCAAAAGAACCTAAGAGTGACGACAAGAAAGGAATATTGAAGCAGTTAGCAGCAGCCTTTGGATTTGATGTAGTGGAAAAAGGTGCAATGACGGAGAAGTATCTAGAGCGTGTTAAGAGCAACAACTTTTGGAGTGCTTTCAGTACCTTGGAAGATATTTTACGTCGTTATAACTGGGCGAGCGATAAATACGACTTTGAGGATGATGAGGACAAAATCCGGGAGGTTTTATCCGAATTTAACGAGATTGTAGTTGAGCTGCTTACTCAAAAGAGTATAACGAAGGCACTTGCTACAGCTGCTAGTGAATCCCAGGAAGAGGCAAACATCACGAAAGCAGGAAAAAGTATGAGCACAAAGAATAGGGATGCATTATCAGAATATGTGAATCGCTTACTGCGTTCTTAAAGGAGTTTGACGATCCAGAGGAAGACGATCCAGAGAAGAAAGATGATGAGGAAAAATAAGTCAAAAAGGAGGATGGTAGTATGAAAGCAACAGAAGTACAGGAAATGATTGACCAATCGGTTACTAAGGCAATGGAGCCGTTATCAAAAGCTCTTGAAGCTTTAGTAAAAGATGAGGGGGACGAGTCAAATACTGAATCGGCAGTACAAACAACTATCGACGTTACACCAAAGTCAATCGCTGATATGGTGGCAAAATCCACCGCTACAGCTATGGAACCTGTAACAAAAGCTCTTGAAGCAGTTTTGAAGTCAAGAGGGGTACCAAGTAACTTGAATGACGAGGCACCGATTGAAAAGGAAGAGCAGCACTATATGCATGGCATTTTATAATGACCGGTAATTATTAATCAAAGGAGGATTAAGCTCATGAATAGCAATGCAAACACTATAAGAAAAGCAATTACTACCGGAGATCTTTCCGGAAATGGAAATGGTGGTTATTTAGCACCTTACCAAGCGAAAAAATTTATTCAGCAGACTTTTCATGCAACAAACTTATAAACACTGGTTAGACATGAAATGCGTGTCGAAAAAACAGGAGAGATTGATAAAATCGGAATTGCTAAGAGGATACTTAGAGGTAAAACCGAAAATGTAGATGATGGTTATAGAGCTAGTGTTAAAACTTCTAACATCAAGTATGCGACTACTGCGGTACGCTTGCCTTGGGAAATCACAGAGGAAACACTTAGGGAAAATATTGAAGGTGAGAATTTTGAGAAAATCACTACAGATTTAATGACTACACAATTAGGTGTAGACCTTGAAGACATTTACTTGAATGGCGATGAAGCCACTGTAAACACAGATGAGGATTATGATTTCAATGAAATTAAACGATGGGTGGATTAAGCAGCTCGTAAACGGAGCACATGTTGTGGATAAGAGTGCCACTGGAAATATGAACGTGGGATTATTCTACGATGGTTTGGCTGAAATGCCAAATAAGTATAACAACGGTAAACTACGTTGGTTAATGAGTCCTCGTAGGTCTCAAGAATGGGAAAGATATCTTTTGGAACAGATTGTCTCAAATGGTGGGGTTGCTCCGGAATCTTTATATAAAACTCCTGCCAGTATTCCGTCTGTGGCTTGTCCATCACTATCTGATGATAAGATTATTCTAAGTGATCCGAAGAACCTCATAGTTGTTAATTCTTACTCAATGAAGATAAGAAAGACTGTTGAGGGAGAAAAGGCAATCATGCAAGATAAGAGATTCTATGTTGTACATTTGGATTTCGACACTATCATTGAGGAATTAGATGCAGCTGTTATTATTCAGGGATTAAGATAATCCTGCTCAATAAGGAGGAAGCAAGATGTACAAACTAGAATTATGCAAAGGTCTATCCTATCACGGAATTGTATCAGCTACCAAGAAAACCCCAGTGGTTGAGGTAGATGATAAAAACAAGGCGGAGTTTTTGCTGGCTACCGGTTACTTGAAACAGATTGCAGGAGATACTGGGGAAAAGGCTGGTGTTGAAGATGCTGTTACTACATCCCCAACAGAAGCACCAAAGAAAGCTTTAAGCAATTATGCCAAGGCTGAATTAGAAAGCTATGCTGCTGAAATCGGTGCGGATATATCGAATTGCACCAACAATAATCAAAGGATTGCTGTTATCAAAGAGGTATTGGCTGCAAAAGAAGCTGAACAGAACGACGGTGTGGATGGGAAGAATGAAGAAGTTCTGACCCCAGCCTACGCTGAGGTCTAATGGGTACTCGTCCTTGGATCACTTCGCAAGATGTAAAGGAATATAGCGACTTTCCAGAGGTAAAGAATCGGGAAGATAAAAAGCTCGCTATTGATATTATGAGAGCGGAAAATTATGTTATCAAGTACACGAATAACCGCTTTGAGGAAAAGGATCCGCAGGAAAACGATATCCCTATCCCGGATGATGTAAGAGTTGCCGTTATCCTTATAGCAGAGGCATATTCATATAATGCAGTGCTATTATTAAAGCAGGGAACTAAGAAGTCAGAAACATTCGACGATTACTCCTATACGGTGGCGGATACCGCAGATATAAACATCTCCTCATTGGGACTTGAGAATTTGCTTAATAATTATATAATTCAAAAGACATCAGATACTGTGGCTGTAAAGCTACGAGCTTTATAGGAGGTGCGAATATGGCAATTAAAGATTTCTTTGATGACAAATGCAACATATATCATGTGGTAGATGTTGGCACTAATCCAGGTTATGGCCTTGCTGCTTCCACTAAGCACGACTACAAAGATACTCCTGACATTATGGAGGTTGACTGTCATTTTTCTGTAAAATCAAGCAACCTCATAATCATACAGAGAGAACCACAAAAGTCTTTAGATGGACGTGTTAAGCTTACACTTCCAGTTGGCACAGATATACATATCAATGATAAGGTTGTAAGCATGAAAGCGGGTCTTTCGTATATTGCGGAATTGCCAAGGACAATCCGAAATCATCATATAGCTGTTTATGTTAATCGTGAGGACGGCGTAAAGGGGGCTATTTAATGGTAACAGTTGACACTTCGCAGTTCCGGTCTTTTTTTGAAAGGTTTGAGCAGACTGCTGGCGGTGAGTTTAAGACTGCCATGTTACAGTTTCTATCTGGTCTTGGTGATGAATTTCTGAGAATCCTTCAGGATGAAATAATACGCCGTAAAGTTATAGATACCAGACTGCTACTTTCGTCTTTTCAGAAAGGAGCTTCAGACAATTTGTGGTTGGTTGATGAAGATGGACTTACTCTTGAAGTAGGAACCAGTGTTGCTTATGCAGAATATGTGAATGACGGACATTGGACCTGCAAAAAAGGAGAAGAGAAACGGTTTGTTCCTGGCTATTGGAGCGGTGGTCGTTTTGTTTATGACCCGAGAGCTAAGACAGGCATGGTTTTAAAGCAGCAATGGGTGGAGGGTGCCCACTATTGGGAATCAGCTATCCGAATCTTAGAAAGAATGTATCCGGCACTCTTGGAAGCAAAACTCCAAGAGTGGATGGACACTTATTTCAAAGAGTTTACTTAGAAAGGTGGGTTAATAATGCTTGAGCAAGAAATGGCCGGTATTGCAAAGGCTGTCCTTGAGGCAGCCAACAACCCCACTCCATACTACAATCAGATATCAGAGGATTTTGTTGTTCCATCCATATACTTCCCGCCTGCAGAGGTAAGCTCTTCTGTCTTCAGCCTTAGTTCGTACAGTGTGTCTTATTTATGGTTTATAAAGGTACTTGCCATAGATAAGAATGAGGCTTTTACAATGGCTCGTGTGATTATGGAAACGATACTTAAAAAGAGGTGTCTGTTACCGCTTATGAATTTAGATGGAAGTCCAACTAACGAGAGCTTACGAATCATTACTCCTTCTATCAAAGGTCTGGAAGGTGATGCTTACCAGCTGACTGTTGAGTGGGATGTTGTGAGACGATATGAGGAAGAGATAGCTCCGAAGATGCAGACATACGAAATTGAGGGGTGGAGTGAAAGGGAAGATGAAGGCTCTCTTAGTCCAAATGATTCAAGTTATATAGGTTAAGATGATTTTCTATTCTGAAACAATTAATATGCCCTGTGGGGCAAAATACAAGGCGTAAGGAGGTATTTAGCATATGGCTAAGACTACAGAAACAACCGCAGCAGAAAATAAATCGCCAGAAGAAACAAAGTTCCCAATATCTGTACTTCGCAAAAACTGTGTGACTTTATTCAAGGTCACAACAAGCACATTTGATGGTGCAACATATGGGAAAAGTGGCGAGTATACAGTTGCTGAAATGAAAAATCTTATTGATAGTTGGGGAAAAGAGGAGGTTAAAAAATAATGGCTGGAGGAACATTTGATGTGATGTCTGGAAAAGAAAGACCAGGAGATTATATAAATTTTGAAAGCAAGAAAACACAGTCCCTTGGAAGTAGTGAAAGAGGTATTGTTGTGCTACCTCTTTTGAATGCGTCTTGGGGACCTAATGCAACATTTATTACCATACTCAATTCTGCTCCGGATGGACAGATTGATAAGCTGGGTAAATCGGTATACGATACTAACCCCAATAGTCTTTTAGTGCGAGAGGCATTGAAGAATGCTGTTAAAGTACTTGCCTACCCTATCAATAATGGATTAGCAGCAAGTACTACGATTGGGGTATTAAAGGTGGA
The DNA here is from genome assembly GCA_023690525.1 of Holotrichia oblita. Classification (NCBI taxonomy): domain Eukaryota; kingdom Metazoa; phylum Arthropoda; class Insecta; order Coleoptera; family Scarabaeidae; genus Holotrichia; species Holotrichia oblita. The sequence continues at coordinate 5,948 of JALQSN010000826.1, read as the reverse complement.
GGCCAAGTATCCGGGAACTGTTGGAAATTCAATTAATGTGGTAGTATCTGCAAATCCTACTGGTGGTTTTGACGTATTTGTGTATTTGGGTACCAGATAAAGTCGGAGAATATGCAGGTCTTACAACTGCAGATGAACTGTCAGTTGTTGCTAACAAGTATGTTGTGTTCACTGGACAGGGTGCTTTAACTGCTACCGCAGGCACAGCACTTGAAGGAGGGACAGACGGTGTTTGCACGAATTCGGATATTACTGCTTTTTTAGATGCGTGTGAACTGGTTAAATGGAATACCATGTGTTTCCCGATTGATTCTACTGTTATATCAGAAAGCTCGGTAGCGGCATTGAAGGCAGCACTACTCACAAAGATTAAATACCTCAGAAATAATGTCGGTAAGTATGTTAAAGCTGTAGTGGCGGACTATGATGCTGACTTTGAAGGCATTATCAATGTGACCAATTCTGTTGAACTTGATACAGGAGAGGTGTTGACTCATGCACAAGCAACAGCATGGGTAGCCGGGGCAGATGCGGCGGCCAAGAATACACAGTCCAATACATACACCCCATATACAGGAGCGGTTTCTATTGTTGATAATAAGACCAATGAGGAAGCTATTGAAGCTATCAAAAATGGCGAGTTTTTCTTCTCTAATTATGAGAATGACAACGGAGTAACTAAAATCGGTGTTGAATATGATATCAACTCACTTGTGACCTTTACTACAGAAAAGAATAAAGACTATCAGGAAAAATCGTGTTATACGTGTTTATGATACATTTGCCGATGCACTAAAAGTTATTTTTCCCCAAATAAGTATGATAATACCCCGACTGGTTGGGGGCTTATGGAAGGTGGGGTAGAGACCTGCTTGATCAGTTCGAGAAAGCGGGAGCTATCAAAAATGTGATCAGGATGCGGATTTCAATGTAGATAAGTCGAAATCTGAAGGTGATGAAACGTATTTTATTGTTGGCTTAGAGGCTACCGATTCATCCGAAAAATTGTACTTCACTATTGGCACAAGATAAGAAAGGAGGTTTAGATATCAATGAGTATCAATAAAAGACATATCAGTATGAAAGAAGGTTCCGTATATCTCAATGGAGTTAAAATTTTAGAAGCTGTTAAATGTCAAATTACAAGAACCCCGGATGTATGGGAGGGGAAAACTTTAGGAGATAAAACTAAAAATAGACGTTGGGTTGGCATGGATCACAAAGTTAGTATTACCGAATACAAGTCAACACCGTGGCTAAAAGAAGCCTTAAAAGAGTATACTTCTACTGGCGCAACTCCTGAGTTTACAATTCAAGGAGTTCAGAGTGACAAAAACTCAGATTACTTTGATACTTATGGCAGTGAGACTATTACAGCCACAGGATGCGTAATTACATCATCAATTACGTTGACGGATGTTGATACTGGCGGAGAAATGGTTCAAAATACGGTTGAGCTTGGAGCGAAAAAAGTAGCATAAGATTGATTAAATCCTTGCCGTGCTGTATAATAGCATCGGGGATTTTATGAAAAAAAGTATTATAATGTTCTTATGCATTATAGCAATGCTCATAATAACTGCTTGCTCAAATTCTAAGAAGAACGCAGCAACGGAAAGCAGTGAAATAAGTGGGATTTCAGATGAAACCAAAGAAAGCATTGAGGATGCCATCACAGTAGCAGCAGAGGCTTATAGTATAAAAAGTATTTTTATTTATGAAAATGGAGCCGTAAGCAAAATATTATTCCAAGTAGTTTGAGGCTGTTCGTTCCTCTTTGGATGAGAAATCCATTACATTGACTGAACTCAATATATAAATATCATCTTGATTGAACTGGAAAACAGAAGAAAATTTTGAAGAATATAGTGGAGATGAATGTCACGCTTGAAGATTTAAAAGACTTGTGCAATTAGATAGTAATTTAAATGAGAAGAGCAGTTTATTCGTGAAGAGTAAATTGCTCTTTATTATGTAAACTCGAAAGGAGATTTTTATAATGGCAAAAAAAGATTTGAAGTATTTTATGAGAAAACAGGAAGAGGAAATAGTTACGTTGATTGAGGTGAGATGACAAGCCTATAGAAATGGAGATTAAAGTCTTAAGTAATGCAGAAATTCAGAAGATAAACAATGCATATCGTAAACGAACCATGGCTACTGATGGTAAAGGTAATCCGCTTATAGCCATGGGCGAGGTTGTGTGGAAAACAGAAAAGGATTCTGCAAAAGCATCACGCCATATTATGGTCGAGGCTTTGAAATATCCTGATTTAAAGGATCTGGAATTGATGGAATTTTATAATTGCATAGATATTACGGAAATGCCTTTACATGTATTTCCGAAGACGGATGAATATTCTCACGTTAATCGTGCGGTGCTGACGGCTCTCGGGTTGGGCGGGTTTGCTACTGATGATGAAACCCTTGAAGCTGCAAAAAACTAATATCCTGCAAGGGATCGGATGCATACTGGGCACATGTTTTATGGCAGAAACACAATCTACGCATGGAGGAATTCTGTGACATGCCAAGGGAGCGCCAGCTATTTTATATAGCTTCAGAGTGCTACGAGTTAGATCATCCTTGCAGGTTGAACGGTTTACAAATTAAGAAAGGAGGCGGTGAATAGTGGCTAATCTATCTGTTATATTCAAAATGGTTGATGAAGTAAGTAATGGACTTGCAAGCATAGCAAATGGTGGGGCAGATGCAGCAGACAGAATGGAAGCAATAGGCGAAGCGGCGAGTTCATCTTTTGATACTGTAATGGGTTCTGCCACACAGACAGCTCACTCAATTGACGATTTAACCGCCTCATCAGAAAGCTTAGAGGGAGCACTCAATAGTGCAGCGACATCTACGGATTATTGGACTAATGCTCTTGGAAATTATGATAAGGGTGCTATGGAAGCTGTTTATACAACGGAAGAACTTGTGGAAATGGGTATGAAATCGGCGGAAGCACTAGAAGAGCAAGAGCGTATGTTTGAGTTGTGCGAGAAATCAGCGACGAGCCTGAATAGGGCGATGGAAACAAGCACAGATATACATGGTGAACTAGAAAAAGCCGTCGAAAGTGCCTCTGATGTTAATGAGATGAATTGCAGAAAATGAAAAGGTGTCGGCTGAAAGGAAAGAAGAACTTGCAAGAGCAAGTGAGACGGCGTCGGAAGCCATGAGGGAGCTTGAGGCGGCACAAACAGCAGCAAAGCAGGCCATGGAGAATTACGACGAATGTTATAAAGTCTGGTACAGAAGATTTGGAGATTCTTGAGGCGGCAGCAGAAAAAGCCTGTCATGCTTCGGAAGCATTGGCAACCGATGCAAACGAAAAGGCATCCGTGCAAGTGAAGAACTAGCATCAGCAACCGAGAAAGCTGGAGAAGAACTGGAAAATGCCAGTGATAGCGGAAAAGATGCAATTACTAATCTGCAAGATGCCTTAGCAGCTGCAGGGATAGCGGTTTCTATTAAAGAAATATCAGAAGCTGCATACGAGTTGGCTGATAATTTAGCGAAGTTGAAAGTGTTATTGTAAAAGCCACTGGTGCTACTGGTGAGGCTCTTGATAATCTGAATGATTCCATGCTCAAGGTATATTCAAATATAGATGATGATAACATGGAAAATACAGCAGGTGCTATTGGGGAATTAAACACACGGTTGGGGCTCACAGGAGATACACTGACAGAGGTGGGGGAACTCTTTATGATGTATGCCGACAATACAAATAGTAGTGTTGTTCCTGGCAGTCCAGAGTGTTACAAAGGTTATGAAAAATTGGGATGTTGAAGACAGAGGAAACAGAGGGATTACTTGATAAACTAACTTATGCGGCTCAAGCTTCCGGAGCTTCAGTGGATTCTCTTTCAGATGGAGTTGTAACCAATAAGGCCGTATTTCAACAGCTGGGATATTCATTAGATGAATCTATTGGTTTCCTTTCAATGATGGAATACGAGGGACTTAATACGACAAGTGTCATGACTGGTCTAAGAACGGCCATAGGTAATATAACGGCTGACGGACAGGATGCGGCTACAGGATTAAATGAAATTATAACGGAAATTGCTAATATGGCGGATAAAAGCGAAGCTACAGCACTTGCGGTTGACACATTTGGAAGTCGTGCGGGTACCGAACTTGCCTATGCAATTCGAAACGGAAGATTTGAAATTGAACAATGGACTTCTGCAATCGAAAATTCCGAGGGGACATTGGCAAAGACTGATGATGCGGCTGATACATTGGCTGATAAATGGTCCCAGGTTTCCAACAGCATGACAACAGCTTTCACAAGCGTACTTGAACCATCTGTTAATAAGATATCTCTAGTGCTTGCAGATGTGACAAGTGGTGCTGCTGATTTTCTTAACAAAAATCCGGCTGTCGTTGCTTAAGCTTAACTGGTATTGCGTTAGGAATTGGTGTAATTACCATTGCTACCCAAGCTGAAACGATAGCGTTTGTAGCGGCGGCTATAGCTAGTGCGGCATGGAATGCTGTCTTAGCTTTGAATCCGGTTGTTTTAATTGCCGCAGGGGTAGTAGCACTTGTTTCAGCAATTGGATTACTTATAACATCCATGGGGGATTCAGAAGCGGAGTATGATACATGGACTGCCAGTACGAAACGTCAATATGATGAATTAGAGAACCTAAATGATGAGTATGAGCGAGCCTGTGAACAGTACGGCGAAACTTCAGAAGAGGCATTGCGGTTAAAATATCAGGTTGATGATTTAAGCGAAAGTTTCGAGAATAACAAGCAGACTGTAGAAGAGTTTACGGCAGTATGCCAAGCATTATGCGAGGCTCATGACGAACTGGTATCAAGTTACCAAGAGGGCATGACAGAAATAAACAACAATGAAATTGGAACGCTTGCACTCATACAGAAGTTAGAAGATTTAGCTACTGCAACGGACACTTCCACAACGGCAGAGACGGAAATGAAAGCCATAATAGAGAAGCTTAATGAGGAGTTGCCTGATCTCGCATTGTCTTATGAAAAGGTGACAGAAAGCACAGAAGCATCCGTTGAAGCTATGAAAAGAGCTCTTGAATTACAGGCAGAACAGGAACGTTACGAAGGAAGCAAGCAAACCTATGTAGACCTTTTGAAAGAACAGGCAGTCTTAGAAGAGCAGATTGTAAAGGCGGAAGAAAATCTTGCCGAAGAACGGAAAAGAGCAGAAGAAGATTTTTGGCTAGGCACGTCAAATACTGACGACCCGTTTGTCCGTTGGCTAACTGACTGCGATGAGTATGAAGCAGCCCTTAATGAACTTAATGCAGCTTTTTCAGAAAACAAAGAGACAATGGCAGCTATTGAACAGCAGTGGGAAGATGTGACAGAAGCAGAAGCAGAGGCAGCGGAGGCAATGGTTGATTACGAAACAGCTATAAGCACTTCGCTGGCATCTGTACAAGAAGAAATTGAAGAACTGGTAGAAAAGTATGACGAAGCATACGAATCAGCAAGAAGCAGCATTGACGGACAGATTGGTCTTTTTGATACTATGAAGACCGAGTGTGAAATATCAGTTACAGAGATGGTAACAGCTATGCAGTCTCAAATTGAATATCTGTCAACATATACTGAAAATCTTCAAAAGCCGCTCAATATGGAATCGATGAGGGATTGATTGCTTCGCTTAGTGATGGCAGTTCCGAGTCAGCTGGATATATTAATGCTATTATATCGGAAATTGAAAAACTTAGCGGAAGTACGGAGGGAATATCGGAAGAAGCGGCTACTTTCATATCCGATTTTAATTCCTCTTTTGAAGGGGTAGAAACTGCAAAAGATGGATTTGCAACCACTGTAGCAGAGATGGAAACTGATTTTACCAGCTCAATGGATGCAATTGAACAAAAACTTAATGAGTCCATTGACAATATGAATATGGAAGAGGATGCTGCAGCAGCTGCAAAAGATACTAT
>JALQSN010000825.1:0-20752 GCA_023690525.1 Holotrichia oblita | reverse complement strand
ACCGTTCTTCTGTTTACCGAATAATGGTACTTTCTAATGGAGTCAATATGTAGCGCCTGAATATATCACCCTCGGCAACCCAATATATACGACCGTGATTTAAGTTGCGTACGAAGGAGGATAACCATCGCATGTCTACATTTATTTATAGTTGTATTTACCCGCTAATATGTAAATCAAACACGATATATAAATATAATTCGAAGACTTTATTGAGTATATATAATATGTATACAAGGTGATAGAGCATAGGTGGTCATCATCAACGGCCAGCTGATCTGCAAAACTACTCCGACGGTTAGGCTGCTCGCGTAACGGCCTTAGCCTTAGCCGTCTTATCAGCGACGAAAATGATCGGCACCTGGCTTAGAAATAATGTTTTACAGATGGTCTAAACAATTCTCTCGCTAACAAAGCTTCCAGACAGGGCCGCAGTCGCAATAGCTAGCTGAACTCCTAAACTATGCAGGCGGTGACGCGCACCTAACGTCCGCGTTAGCAGCCGTCTTATCATTGACGAAAATGAACGGCCATTGTTTAGGACGTCCAAACAATTTTATAATTAACAAAATATCCAAACAGATCGGCAATAGCTAGTTGATCTTCGTAAATAAGGCGGTAACGGCCTGACGGCGCGTTAACCGTCTTATTAGTTTACGTAAATGAACTAGCTATTGTTAGAACTGTCTGGATATTTTGTTAATTTTATAATTTTGGACGTCCCCTAAACTGTTTCTAACACATGGCCCGTTCATTTTCGTCAATAATAAGACGGCTAACGCGCGCCGTCACGGCGCGCCTAACCGCCTGATTAGTTTACGTAGATGAGCTAGCTATGTGCCGAATCTGTTTGGATATTTTGTTAATTTTAAAATTTTTGGACGTCCCCTAAACTGTTTCTAACACATGGCCCGTTCATTTTCGTCAATAATAAGACGGCTAACGCGGCCGTCACGGCCGCGCCTAACCGCCTGATTAGTTTACGTAGATCAGCTAGCTATTGCCGATCTGTCTGAAATAGTTTAGTGGAATTATAAAAATGTTTGGAATTCAAAAAAACTGTTTTCTAACACATGGCCCGTTCATTTTCGTCAATAATAAGACGGCTAACGCGGCCGTAGGCGCGCCTAACGCCTGATTAGTTTACGTAGATAACTAGCTGTTGCCGTCTGTCTGGATATTTTGTTAATTATAAAATTGTTTGGACGTCCCCTAAACTGTTTCTAACACATGGGCCGTTCATTTTCGTCAATATAAGACGGCGGCGTAACTATGACGTAGTACGTAGTAGTAATGCAGAGTTAACAGCTAGCTATTGTTACGTCCGGCCCTGTCCTGGAAGCTTTGTTAGATCGGAATAATTAGACGCTCCTAAACCATTATTTCTAAGCCAAGCTGCCGATTCATATTCGTAGCTAATAGACGGTTAAGGCTGCCGTTACGCGAGCAAATAAGTCGGAGTAAAGCTTAAAGATCAGCTGGCCGTTGATGATGTTATCTGCTCTACACCGTGTATACATATTATATATACTCAATAAAGGCTTCAATTATATTAGACATCGTAGAAAATCATTACATATTAAAACTAAACAACGGTAATAAATGTTACATGCGATGGTATAATCCTGCGTCGATACGGTATAGTCAAATCAGATATGTACTAAACGTTACGATTACAATATTCAGGCGCAACTTATGACTCCATTAGAAATACCAAATTCGGTACAGAAGAACGGTTAGATTTCGTATCTAAAAATTCCATATAAAATGCTGATTTTATTTGAACGATACGTCGTCTTCGGATTGCAAACTATACTAATATACTATATCGTTATAAATTATAATTCTGACGTATTTATCCTGCGAATCTCGGGGGCGGTGGCAGTTTTCGTTAGTGACTTTCGGAGTAATAAATTAGAATTATTTTACTAGGAAGGTATCGATTTTCCTTATCGTTTCAGCCTGTGGAACCGAGATGGCGCCATCGTAGTGGAATTCAATAAATAATAACTATTATTAATCGAATAAATATACGTAACATTTCATTGCGAACGTTCCCTCTATTCTATAGCATAGACAATAAATACTAATCTTAAGCGTTTTAATACCTTGTCATCTGCCGGAAGACCATATTAAAGATTACGTTCATTTCAAAAACTCAAATTTGTGGCAACGTATCTAATACAATGTAATTCGTATTAATATTAATTAGGTCATTATACCAAATATTAATTGGTATTTCTATTTAATACTTTAGTTTATTGACTAAATAAGTGGATTTAAATCGTTTTTAGAATTAAAAGCTATAGGTAAGTACTATAGTGAATATTTGACGTTTTCAAATGAAAAACCGAAGATTTAGTTTACTTTTAAACAAATTCCGCACGAAAAACTGCTATAATTCTTAATTGTATGCTCTGTATAGCGAAATAGAATTGAATTTTTATTTGAATAAAATTAGTACGCCTAGTCGACGGCTGGGGGCAGCACAAGCGGATTTTGGCTGTTTACGTCGGTCTGGTGTCCCCGATTCCGGATGACCTTGACCGATCGCTTATAATGCTAAAAACAACTTTAAATCCGTGTAGTATAGCCGTAATCGAACGGTATCGTCGACAGGACACGCCTGCGCTACTATCTGGCACGGAACGGCACGCCGGAAGTGTTAATACGTCCAATTTATCTGGACACCAGGCGCGATGCCGGACGAAATTTCGCGCCCTTTTTCGATGAGCGAAGTGACACTACCCTGGTCCGTCCGGCGGAGCGCAGAGCTCTTCCCTGCTCCGGTTCGTATATTGGCTATGCTATAGAGATTTCGAGGTTATGTTCGCAATGAATCTGTTACGTATACCTTTATTCGTATTTTCTTAATTAGTTGTTGATTTTCTGAGGGGCCGGAGGTATCAGTATGGCCGGTGGATAGCCCTGCTTCCATCTAGGCCGGAAACGCTAACGGAAAATCGTACCTTGCCTGTGAAAATAGCATGCGAAGTTGAGGGTTGTGGAAAAAACACAAACACAAACCTGCCTGAGCCGTTTGTTGACCGTGTTTCGCAGGATAATATGATGATGTTTAGAGGTACCTACATTTATTATACGATAGTAGTAGTAGTAGTAGTAGTAGTTGAGGAGGATACGTAGTCTGTACTGCAATCGTTCAAATAAAATACTGCATCCTGCTGTACAATTTAAGTAGAGATAAGAAGTTGATATACCAAATGAACTGTACGGTCTTTCCTATTTCTTAACAAGACATAAGTTGTTTACGTGAATGTTGTAATGTAATGTTTAGGTACAATATGCTAGATATAGACTATAGAGGATCTGACGCATCATTAGAGCATGGTATGTAACCCTTAACCTTAGCGTTGGTTTCAGTTGTTCATAGGTAATGATTTTGCTACTGCATGCTCCCTAACTTTCTTGCTGCCTTTTTCATTACCTACGGACAGCTAGCACGGTGTAGTATTGCAGATAACATCCTCACACGTAAAGGTGGGTGCTTATAGCTTTACGCTTCCTTCTTATTTGCAATCAGCTTAGACAGCAGTTAACACATCTATTAGATATGAATATGAATTTACAGCGTTGCTTGCTACCGCCAGCGGCGTCGAATGTAGTGCCGATCTTCCAGACTTGATGGATGGTTGGACGGACGGTTGGTTGCGATAACTTAGAGGGTTGAACTCTGCCTTCCTACTACGTACTACGTCATAGGTACTGCCGGGACCGTATATATGTAGAATGGAAATGGACGGAGACGAATGGTAGTAGGTACGAGCGGACTAGTCGGGCATTTGTAGAATTCTTAAACTCTCCTTTTAAACTGTTACAGATTGTTACTGATGGTCCTTTGGAGCGTCGGCGTCGTACCGAAGAGATTTCGGTCCTATCTCCCATAATGGCGGAGATATCGCGAGAGAAAACCTTTTTTTTTTGTTAATTATAAAATTGTTTGGACGTCCACTAAACTGTTTCTAACACATGGCCCGTTCATTTTCGTCAATAATAAGACGGCTAACGCGGCCGTCAGACGCGCCTAAACCGCCTGATTAGTTTACGTAGATCAGCTAGCTATTGCCGATCTGTCTGGATATTTTGTTAATTATAAAATTGTTTGGACGTCCCCTAAACTGTTTCTAACACATGGCCCGTTCATTTTCGTCAATAATAAGACGGCTAACGCGGCCGTCAGGCGCGCCTAACCGCCTGATTAGTTTACGTAGATCAGCTAGCTATTGCCGATCTGTCTGGATATTTTGTTAATTATAAAATTGTTTGGACGTCCCCTAAACTGTTTCTAACACATGGCCCGTTCATTTTCGTCAATAATAAGACGGCTAACGCGGCCGTCAGGCGCGCCTAACCGCCTGATTAGTTTACGTAGATCAGCTAGCTATTGCCGATCTGTCTGGATATTTTGTTAATTATAAAATTGTTTGGACGTCCCCTAAACTGTTTCTAACACATGGCCCGTTCATTTTCGTCAATGATAAGACGGCTGCTAACGCGGACGTTAGGTGCGCGTCACCGCCTGCATAGTTTACGGAGTTCAGCTAGCTATTGCGACTGCGGCCCTGTCTGGAAGCTTTGTTAGCGAGAGAATTGTTTAGACTTCTCCTAAACCATTATTTCTAAGCCAGGTGCCGATCATTTTCGTCGCTGATAAGACGGCTAAGGCTAAGGCCGTTACGCGAGCAGCCTAACCGTCGGAGTAGTTTTGCAGATCAGCTGGCCGTTGATGATGACCACCTATGCTCTATCACCTTGTATACATATTATATATACTCAATAAAGTCTTCGAATTATATTTATATATCGTGTTTGATTTACATATTAGCGGGTAAATACAACTATAAATAAATGTAGACATGCGATGGTTATCCTCCTTCGTACGCAACTTAAATCACGGTCGTGTATATTGGGTTGCCGAGGGGTGATATATTCAGGCGCTACATATTGACTCCATTAGAAAGTACCATTATTCGGTAAACAGAAGAACGGTAAGATTTCGTGTGTTTAAAAGATTCCATATAAAAAACTGATGGTAATTTGAATCGTATACGTCGGTTCGGGACTTGCAAACCTCGCTAATAACTAATTTCGTTATAAATTAAAAATTCTGACGTATTTACCGCCATCTCGGGGGCGGTGGCTGTATTAGTTCGCTAGCGACTAGCGGAGTAACTCACCACATAGAATTATAGGAATCTAGAGAAGGACTAGCCGACCTCCATCGTTTCAGCCGTCGCACCCGAGATGGCGCCAGTCGTAGTGGAATTTAATAAATTTATAATTTCAATTATTTATCGAGTTTAATTCCGTTTTAACCTTTTTTACGGCAACGTTCCCATTCTATTCATATAGCAGACAATAAATTCTATCTATTAATCGTTTTAATACGCATTGTCATCTGCAGGAAGACGTCTTATTAAAGATTACGTACATACATCAGCAACTCACAATATGTGCCATACGTATCTAATACAATGTATTCCTTTAATATTAATTAGGTCAATAAACTAAATAATTAATTGGTATTTAATTATTTATTTACATAGTTTATTGACCTACAAGTGGAAATAAATCGAGAATTAAAAGGTAACTAGGTAAGTACTATAGTGAGTATTTGACGTTTTCAAATGAAAAACCGAAGATTTAGTTTACTTTTAAACAAATTCCGCACGAAAAACTGCTATAATTCTTAATTGTATGCTCTGTATAGCGAAATAGAATTGAATTTTTATTTGAATAAAATTAGTACGCCTAGTCGACGGCTGGGGGCAGCACAAGCGGATTTTGGGACGAGGATACGTTCACCTATGGCTGTTTACGTCGGTCTGGTGTCCCCGATTCGGATGACCTTGACCGATCGCTTATAATGCTAAAAACGCTTTAAATCCGTGTAGTATAGCCGTAATCCGAACGGTATCGTCGACAGGACACGCCTGCGCTACTATCTGGCACGGAACGGCACGCCGGAAGTGTTAATACGTCCAATTTACCTGGACACCAGGCGCGATGCCGGACGAAATTTCGCGCCCTTTTTCGAAGAGCGAAGTGACACTACCCTGGTCCGTCCGGCGGAGCGCAGAGCTCTTCCCTGCTCCCGGTTCGTATATTGGCTATGCTATAGAGATTTCGAGGTTATGTTCGCAATGAATCTGTTACGTATACCTTTATTCGTATTTTCTTAATTAGTTGTTGATTTTCTGAGGGGCCGGAGGTATCAGTATGGCCGGTGGATAGCCCTGCTTCCATCTAGGCCCGGAAACGCTAACGGAAAATCGTACCTTGCCTGTGAAAATAGCATGCGAAGTTGAGGGTTGTGGAAAAAACACAAACACAAACCTGCCTGAGCCGTTTGTTGACCGTGTTTCGCAGGATAATATGATGATGTTTAGAGGTACCTACATTTATTATACGATAGTAGTAGTAGTAGTAGTAGTAGTTGAGGACAATACGTAGTCTGTACTGCAATCGTTCAAATAAAATACTGCATCCTGCTGTACAATTTAAGTAGAGATAAGAAGTTGATATACCAAATGAACTGTACGGTCTTTCCTATTTCTTAACAAGACATAAGTTGTTTACGTGAATGTTGTAATGTAATGTTTAGGTCAATATGCTAGATATAGACTATAGAGGATCTGACGCATCATTAGAGCATCGTATGTAACCCTTAACCTTAGCGTTGGTTTCAGTTGTTCATAGGTAATGATTTTGCTACTGCATGCTCCCTAACTTTCTTGCTGCCTTTTTCATTACCTACGGACAGCTAGCACGGTGTAATATTGCAGATAACATCCTCACACGTAAAGGTGGGTGCTTATAGCTTTACGCTTCCTTCTTATTTGCAATCAGCTTAGACAGCAGTTAACACATCTATTAGATATGAATATGAATTTACAGCGTTGCTTGCTACCGCCAGGGGCGTCGAATGTAGTGCCGATCTTCCAGACTTGATGGATGGTTGGACGGACGGTTGGTTGCGATAACTTAGAGGGTTGAACTCTGCCTTCCTACTACGTACTACGTCATAGGTACTGCCGGGACCGTATATATGTAGAATGGAAATGGACGGAGACGAATGGTAGTAGGTACGAGCGGACTAGTCGGGCATTTGTAGAATTCTTAAACTCTCCTTTTAAACTGTTACAGATTGTTACTGATGGTCCTTTGGAGCGTCGGCGTCGTACCGAAGAGATTTCGGTCCTATCTCCCATAATGGCGGAGATATCGCGAGAGAAAACCTTTTTTTTTGTTAATTACAAAATTGTTTGGACGTCCACTAAACTGTTTCTAACACATGGCCCGTTCATTTTCGTCAATAATAAGACGGCTAACGCGGCCGTCAGGACGCGCCTAACCGCCTGATTAGTTTACGTAGATCAGCTAGCTATTGCCGATCTGTCTGGATATTTTGTTAATTATAAAATTGTTTGGACGTCCCCTAAACTGTTTCTAACACATGGCCCGTTCATTTTCGTCAATAATAAGACGGCTAACGCGGCCGTCAGGCGCGCCTAACCGCCTGATTAGTTTACGTAGATCAGCTAGCTATTGCCGATCTGTCTGGATATTTTGTTAATTATAAAATTGTTTGGACGTCCCCTAAACTGTTTCTAACACATGGCCCGTTCATTTTCGTCAATAATAAGACGGCTAACGCGGCCGTCAGGCGCGCCTAACCGCCTGATTAGTTTACGTAGATCAGCTAGCTATTGCCGATCTGTCTGGATATTTTGTTAATTATAAAATTGTTTGGACGTCCCCTAAACTGTTTCTAACACATGGCCCGTTCATTTTCGTCAATAATAAGACGGCTAACGCGGCCGTCAGACGCGCCTAACCGCCTGATTAGTTTACGTAGATCAGCTAGCTATTGCCGATCTGTCTGGATATTTTGTTAATTATAAAATTGTTTGGACGTCCCTAAACTGTTTCTAACACATGGCCCGTTCATTTTCGTCAATAATAAGACGGCTAACGCGGCCGTCAACGCGCCTAACCGCCTGATTAGTTTACGCAGATCAGCTAGCTATTGCCGATCTGTCTGGATATTTTGTTAATTATAAAATTGTTTGGACGTCCCCTAAACTGTTTCTAACACATGGCCCGTTCATTTTCGTCAATAATAAGACGGCTAACGCGGTCGTCAGGCGCGCCTAACCGCCTGATTAGTTTACGTAGATCAGCTAGCTATTGCCGATCTGTCTGGATATTTTGTTAATTATAAAATTGTTTGGACGTCCCCTAAACTGTTTCTAACACATGGCCCGTTCATTTTCGTCAATAATAAGACGGCTAACGCGGCCGTCAACGCGCCTAACCGCCTGATTAGTTTACGTAGATCAGCTAGCTATTGCCGATCTGTCTGGATATTTTGTTAATTATAAAATTGTTTGGACGTCCCCTAAACTGTTTCTAACACATGGCCCGTTCATTTTCGTCAATAATAAGACGGCTAACGCGGCCGTCAGGCGCGCCTAACCGCCTGATTAGTTTACGTAGATCAGCTAGCTATTGCCGATCTGTCTGGATATTTTGTTAATTATAAAATTGTTTGGACGTCCCCTAAACTGTTTCTAACACATGGCCCGTTCATTTTCGTCAATAATAAGACGGCTAACGCGGCCGTCAGGCGCGCCTAACCGCCTGATTAGTTTACGTAGATCAGCTAGCTATTGCCGATCTGTCTGGATATTTTGTTAATTATAAAATTGTTTGGACGTCCCCTAAACTGTTTCTAACACATGGCCCGTTCATTTTCGTCAATAATAAGACGGCTAACGCGGCCGTCAGGCGCGCCTAACCGCCTGATTAGTTTACGTAGATCAGCTAGCTATTGCCGATCTGTCTGGATATTTTGTTAATTATAAAATTGTTTGGACGTCCCCTAAACTGTTTCTAACACATGGCCCGTTCATTTTCGTCAATAATAAGACGGCTAACGCGGCCGTCAGGCGCGCCTAACCGCCTGATTAGTTTACGTAGATCAGCTAGCTATTGCCGATCTGTCTGGATATTTTGTTAATTATAAAATTGTTTGGACGTCCCCTAAACTGTTTCTAACACATGGGCCGTTCATTTTCGTCAATGATAAGACGGCTGCTAACGCGGACGTTAGGTGCGCGTCACCGCCTGCATAGTTTACGGAGTTCAGCTAGCTATTGCGACTGCGGCCCTGTCTGGAAGCTTTGTTAGCGAGAGAATTGTTTAGACCTCTCCTAAACCATTATTTCTAAGCCAGGTGCCGATCATTTTCGTCGCTGATAAGACGGCTAAGGCTAAGGCCGTTACGCGAGCAGCCTAACCGTCGGAGTAGTTTTGCAGATCAGCTGGCCGTTGATGATGACCACCTATGCTCTATCACCTTGTATACATATTATATATACTCAATAAAGTCTTCGAATTATATTTATATATCGTGTTTGATTTACATATTAGCGGGTAAATACAACTATAAATAAATGTAGACATGCGATGGTTATCCTCCCTTCGTACGCAACTTAAATCACGGTCGTGTATATTGGGTTGCCGAGGGGTGATATATTCAGGCGCTACATATTGACTCCATTAGAAAGTACCATTATTCGGTAAACAGAAGAACGGTAAGATTTCGTGTGTTTAAAAGATTCCATATAAAAAACTGATGGTAATTTGAATCGTATACGTCGGTTCGGGACTTGCAAACCTCGCTAATAACTAATTTCGTTATAAATTAAAAATTCTGACGTATTTACCGCCATCTCGGGGGCGGTGGCTGTATTAGTTCGCTAGCGACTAGCGGAGTAACTCACCACATAGAATTATAGGAATCTAGAGAAGGACTAGCCGACCTCCATCGTTTCAGCCGTCGCACCCGAGATGGCGCCAGTCGTAGTGGAATTTAATAAATTTATAATTTCAATTATTTATCGAGTTTAATTCCGTTTTAACCTTTTTTTACGGCAACGTTCCCATTCTATTCATATAGCAGACAATAAATTCTATCTATTAATCGTTTTAATACGCATTGTCATCTGCAGGAAGACGTCTTATTAAAGATTACGTACATACATCAGCAACTCACAATATGTGCCATACGTATCTAATACAATGTATTCCTTTAATATTAATTAGGTCAATAAACTAAATAATTAATTGGTATTTAATTATTTATTTACATAGTTTATTGACCTACAAGTGGAAATAAATCGAGAATTAAAAGGTAACTAGGTAAGTACTATAGTGAGTATTTGACGTTTTCAAATGAAAAACCGAAGATTTAGTTTACTTTTAAACAAATTCCGCACGAAAAACTGCTATAATTCTTAATTGTATGCTCTGTATAGCGAAATAGAATTGAATTTTTATTTGAATAAAATTAGTACGCCTAGTCGACGGCTGGGGGCAGCACAAGCGGATTTTGGGACGAGGATACGTTCACCTATGGCTGTTTACGTCGGTCTGGTGTCCCCGATTCGGATGACCTTGACCGATCGCTTATAATGCTAAAAACGCTTTAAATCCGTGTAGTATAGCCGTAACCCGAACGGTATCGTCGACAGGACACGCCTGCGCTACTATCTGGCACGGAACGGCACGCCGGAAGTGTTAATACGTCCAATTTACCTGGACACCAGGCGCGATGCCGGACGAAATTTCGCGCCCTTTTTCGAAGAGCGAAGTGACACTACCCTGGTCCGTCCGGCGGAGCGCAGAGCTCTTCCCTGCTCCCGGTTCGTATATTGGCTATGCTATAGAGATTTCGAGGTTATGTTCGCAATGAATCTGTTACGTATACCTTTATTCGTATTTTCTTAATTAGTTGTTGATTTTCTGAGGGGCCGGAGGTATCAGTATGGCCGGTGGATAGCCCTGCTTCCATCTAGGCCCGGAAACGCTAACGGAAAATCGTACCTTGCCTGTGAAAATAGCATGCGAAGTTGAGGGTTGTGGAAAAAACACAAACACAAACCTGCCTGAGCCGTTTGTTGACCGTGTTTCGCAGGATAATATGATGATGTTTAGAGGTACCTACATTTATTATACGATAGTAGTAGTAGTAGTAGTAGTTGAGGACAATACGTAGTCTGTACTGCAATCGTTCAAATAAAATACTGCATCCTGCTGTACAATTTAAGTAGAGATAAGAAGTTGATATACCAAATGAACTGTACGGTCTTTCCTATTTCTTAACAAGACATAAGTTGTTTACGTGAATGTTGTAATGTAACGTTTAGGTACAATATGCTAGATATAGACTATAGAGGATCTGACGCATCATTAGAGCATCGTATGTAACCCTCAACCTTAGCGTTGGTTTCAGTTGTTCATAGGTAATGATTTTGCTACTGCATGCTCCCTAACTTTCTTGCTGCCTTTTTCATTACCTACGGACAGCTAGCACGGTGTAATATTGCAGATAACATCCTCACACTTAAAGGTGGGTGCTTATAGCTTTACGCTTCCTTCTTATTTGCAATCAGCTTAGACAGCAGTTAACACATCTATTAGATATGAATATGAATTTACAGCGTTGCTTGCTACCGCCAGGGGCGTCGAATGTAGTGCCGATCTTCCAGACTTGATGGATGGTTGGACGGACGGTTGGTTGCGATAACTTAGAGGGTTGAACTCTGCCTTCCTACTACGTACTACGTCATAGGTACTGCCGGGACCGTATATATGTAGAATGGAAATGGACGGAGACGAATGGTAGTAGGTACGAGCGGACTAGTCGGGCATTTGTAGAATTCTTAAACTCTCCTTTTAAACTGTTACAGATTGTTACTGATGGTCCTTTGGAGCGTCGGCGTCGTACCGAAGAGATTTCGGTCCTATCTCCCATAATGGCGGAGATATCGCGAGAGAAAACCTTTTTTTTGTTAATTACAAAATTGTTTGGACGTCCACTAAACTGTTTCTAACACATGGCCCGTTCATTTTCGTCAATAATAAGACGGCTAACGCGGCCGTCAGACGCGCCTAACCGCCTGATTAGTTTACGTAGATCAGCTAGCTATTGCCGATCTGTCTGGATATTTTGTTAATTATAAAATTGTTTGGACGTCCCCTAAACTGTTTCTAACACATGGCCCGTTCATTTTCGTCAATAATAAGACGGCTAACGCGGCCGTCAGGCGCGCCTAACCGCCTGATTAGTTTACGTAGATCAGCTAGCTATTGCCGATCTGTCTGGATATTTTGTTAATTATAAAATTGTTTGGACGTCCCCTAAACTGTTTCTAACACATGGCCCGTTCATTTTCGTCAATAATAAGACGGCTAACGCGGCCGTCAGGCGCGCCTAACCGCCTGATTAGTTTACGTAGATCAGCTAGCTATTGCCGATCTGTCTGGATATTTTGTTAATTATAAAATTGTTTGGACGTCCCCTAAACTGTTTCTAACACATGGCCCGTTCATTTTCGTCAATAATAAGACGGCTAACGCGGCCGTCAGGCGCGCCTAACCGCCTGATTAGTTTACGTAGATCAGCTGGCTATTGCCGATCTGTCTGGATATTTTGTTAATTATAAAATTGTTTGGACGTCCTAAACTGTTTCTAACACATGGCCCGTTCATTTTCGTCAATAATAAGACGGCTAACGCGGCCGTCAGGCGCGCCTAACCGCCTGATTACGTTTCACGCTATTGCCGATCTGTCTGGATATTTTGTTAATTATAAAATTTGGACGTCCCCTAAACTGGATATTTTCAATAATAAATTATAAAATTGTTTGGACGATCCCCTATTGCCGATCTGTCTGGATATTTTGTTAATTATAAAATTGTTTGGACGTCCCGTAAACTGTTTCTAACATTTTCGTCAATAATAAGACGGCTAACGCGGCCGTCAGGCGCGCCTAACCGCCTGATTAGTTTACGTAGATCAGCTAGCTATTGCCGATCTGTCTGGATATTTTGTTAATTATAAAATTGTTTGGACGTCCCCTAAACTGTTTCTAACACATGGGCCGTTCATTTTCGTCAATGATAAGACGGCTGCTAACGCGGACGTTAGGTGCGCGTCACCGCCTGCATAGTTTACGGAGTTCAGCTAGCTATTGCGACTGCGGCCCTGTCTGGAAGCTTTGTTAGCGAGAGAATTGTTTAGACTTCTCC
Source organism: Holotrichia oblita (assembly GCA_023690525.1). Lineage (NCBI taxonomy): Eukaryota > Metazoa > Arthropoda > Insecta > Coleoptera > Scarabaeidae > Holotrichia > Holotrichia oblita. The sequence goes on along the minus strand of JALQSN010000825.1, from coordinate 7,636 downwards.
TAAACCATTATTTCTAAGCCAGGTGCCGATCATTTTCGTCGCTGATAAGACGGCTAAGGCTAAGGCCGTTACGCGAGCAGCCTAACCGTCGGAGTAGTTTTGCAGATCAGCTGGCCGTTGATGATGACCACCTATGCTCTATCACCTTGTATACATATTATATATACTCAATAAAGTCTTCGAATTATATTTATATATCGTGTTTGATTTACATATTAGCGGGTAAATACAACTATAAATAAATGTAGACATGCGATGGTTATCCTCCCTTCGTACGCAACTTAAATCACGGTCGTGTATATTGGGTTGCCGAGGGGTGATATATTCAGGCGCTACATATTGACTCCATTAGAAAGTACCATTATTCGGTAAACAGAAGAACGGTAAGATTTCGTGTGTTTAAAAGATTCCATATAAAAAACTGATGGTAATTTGAATCGTATACGTCGGTTCGGGACTTGCAAACCTCGCTAATAACTAATTTCGTTATAAATTAAAAATTCTGACGTATTTACCGCCATCTCGGGGGCGGTGGCTGTATTAGTTCGCTAGCGACTAGCGGAGTAACTCACCACATAGAATTATAGGAATCTAGAGAAGGACTAGCCGACCTCCATCGTTTCAGCCGTCGCACCCGAGATGGCGCCAGTCGTAGTGGAATTTAATAAATTTATAATTTCAATTATTTATCGAGTTTAATTCCGTTTTAACCTTTTTTTACGGCAACGTTCCCATTCTATTCATATAGCAGACAATAAATTCTATCTATTAATCGTTTTAAAACGCATTGTCATCTGCAGGAAGACGTCTTATTAAAGATTACGTACATACATCAGCAACTCACAATATGTGCCATACGTATCTAATACAATGTATTCCTTTAATATTAATTAGGTCAATAAACTAAATAATTAATTGGTATTTAATTATTTATTTACATAGTTTATTGACCTACAAGTGGAAATAAATCGAGAATTAAAAGGTAACTAGGTAAGTACTATAGTGAGTATTTGACGTTTTCAAATGAAAAACCGAAGATTTAGTTTACTTTTAAACAAATTCCGCACGAAAAACTGCTATAATTCTTAATTGTATGCTCTGTATAGCGAAATAGAATTGAATTTTTATTTGAATAAAATTAGTACGCCTAGTCGACGGCTGGGGGCAGCACAAGCGGATTTTGGGACGAGGATACGTTCACCTATGGCTGTTTACGTCGGTCTGGTGTCCCCGATTCGGATGACCTTGACCGATCGCTTATAATGCTAAAAACGCTTTAAATCCGTGTAGTATAGCCGTAATCCGAACGGTATCGTCGACAGGACACGCCTGCGCTACTATCTGGCACGGAACGGCACGCCGGAAGTGTTAATACGTCCAATTTACCTGGACACCAGGCGCGATGCCGGACGAAATTTCGCGCCCTTTTTCGAAGAGCGAAGTGACACTACCCTGGTCCGTCCGGCGGAGCGCAGAGCTCTTCCCTGCTCCCGGTTCGTATATTGGCTATGCTATAGAGATTTCGAGGTTATGTTCGCAATGAATCTGTTACGTATACCTTTATTCGTATTTTCTTAATTAGTTGTTGATTTTCTGAGGGGCCGGAGGTATCAGTATGGCCGGTGGATAGCCCTGCTTCCATCTAGGCCCGGAAACGCTAACGGAAAATCGTACCTTGCCTGTGAAAATAGCATGCGAAGTTGAGGGTTGTGGAAAAAACACAAACACAAACCTGCCTGAGCCGTTTGTTGACCGTGTTTCGCAGGATAATATGATGATGTTTAGAGGTACCTACATTTATTATACGATAGTAGTAGTAGTAGTAGTAGTAGTTGAGGACAATACGTAGTCTGTACTGCAATCGTTCAAATAAAATACTGCATCCTGCTGTACAATTTAAGTAGAGATAAGAAGTTGATATACCAAATGAACTGTACGGTCTTTCCTATTTCTTAACAAGACATAAGTTGTTTACGTGAATGTTGTAATGTAACGTTTAGGTACAATATGCTAGATATAGACTATAGAGGATCTGACGCATCATTAGAGCATCGTATGTAACCCTTAACCTTAGCGTTGGTTTCAGTTGTTCATAGGTAATGATTTTGCTACTGCATGCTCCCTAACTTTCTTGCTGCCTTTTTCATTACCTACGGACAGCTAGCACGGTGTAATATTGCAGATAACATCCTCACACTTAAAGGTGGGTGCTTATAGCTTTACGCTTCCTTCTTATTTGCAATCAGCTTAGACAGCAGTTAACACATCTATTAGATATGAATATGAATTTACAGCGTTGCTTGCTACCGCCAGGGGCGTCGAATGTAGTGCCGATCTTCCAGACTTGATGGATGGTTGGACGGACGGTTGGTTGCGATAACTTAGAGGGTTGAACTCTGCCTTCCTACTACGTACTACGTCATAGGTACTGCCGGGACCGTATATATGTAGAATGGAAATGGACGGAGACGAATGGTAGTAGGTACGAGCGGACTAGTCGGGCATTTGTAGAATTCTTAAACTCTCCTTTTAAACTGTTACAGATTGTTACTGATGGTCCTTTGGAGCGTCGGCGTCGTACCGAAGAGATTTCGGTCCTATCTCCCATAATGGCGGAGATATCGCGAGAGAAAACCTTTTTTTTTTGTTAATTACAAAATTGTTTGGACGTCCACTAAACTGTTTCTAACACATGGCCCGTTCATTTTCGTCAATAATAAGACGGCTAACGCGGCCGTCAGGCGCGCCTAACCGCCTGATTAGTTTACGTAGATCAGCTAGCTATTGCCGATCTGTCTGGATATTTTGTTAATTATAAAATTGTTTGGACGTCCCCTAAACTGTTTCTAACACATGGCCCGTTCATTTTCGTCAATAATAAGACGGCTAACGCGGCCGTCAGGCGCGCCTAACCGCCTGATTAGTTTACGTAGATCAGCTAGCTATTGCCGATCTGTCTGGATATTTTGTTAATTATAAAATTGTTTGGACGTCCCCTAAACTGTTTCTAACACATGGCCCGTTCATTTTCGTCAATAATAAGACGGCTAACGCGGCCGTCAGGCGCGCCTAACCGCCTGATTAGTTTACGTAGATCAGCTAGCTATTGCCGATCTGTCTGGATATTTTGTTAATTATAAAATTGTTTGGACGTCCCCTAAACTGTTTCTAACACATGGGCCGTTCATTTTCGTCAATGATAAGACGGCTGCTAACGCGGACGTTAGGTGCGCCTCACCGCCTGCATAGTTTACGGAGTTCAGCTAGCTATTGCGACTGCGGCCCTGTCTGGATAGCTTTGTTAATTAGAAAATTGTTTAGACCTCTCCCAAACCATTATTTCTAAGCCAGGTGCCGATCATTTTCGTCGCTGATAAGACGGCTAAGGCTAAGGCCGTTACGCGAGCAGCCTAACCGTCGGAGTACTTCTCTAAACCATTATTTTTTTGCAGATCAGCTGGCCGTTGATGATGACCACCTATGCTCTATCACCTTGTATACATATTATATATACTCAATAAAGTCTTCGAATTATATTTATATATCGTGTTTGATTTACATATTAGCGGGTAAATACAACTATAAATAAATGTAGACATGCGATGGTTATCCTCCCCTTCGTACGCAACTTAAATCACGGTCGTGTATATTGGGTTGCCGAGGGGTGATATATTCAGGCGCTACATATTGACTCCATTAGAAAGTACCATTATTCGGTAAACAGAAGAACGGTAAGATTTCGTGTGTTTAAAAGATTCCATATAAAAAACTGATGGTAATTTGAATCGTATACGTCGGTTCGGGACTTGCAAACCTCGCTAATAACTAATTTCGTTATAAATTAAAAATTCTGACGTATTTACCGCCATCTCGGGGGCGGTGGCTGTATTAGTTCGCTAGCGACTAGCGGAGTAACTCACCACATAGAATTATAGGAATCTAGAGAAGGACTAGCCGACCTCCATCGTTTCAGCCGTCGCACCCGAGATGGCGCCAGTCGTAGTGGAATTTAATAAATTTATAATTTCAATTATTTATCGAGTTTAATTCCGTTTTAACCTTTTTTACGGCAACGTTCCCATTCTATTCATATAGCAGACAATAAATTCTATCTATTAATCGTTTTAATACGCATTGTCATCTGCAGGAAGACGTCTTATTAAAGATTACGTACATACATCAGCAACTCACAATATGTGCCATACGTATCTAATACAATGTATTCCTTTAATATTAATTAGGTCAATAAACTAAATAATTAATTGGTATTTAATTATTTATTTACATAGTTTATTGACCTACAAGTGGAAATAAATCGAGAATTAAAAGGTAACTAGGTAAGTACTATAGTGAGTATTTGACGTTTTCAAATGAAAAACCGAAGATTTAGTTTACTTTTAAACAAATTCCGCACGAAAAACTGCTATAATTCTTAATTGTATGCTCTGTATAGCGAAATAGAATTGAATTTTTATTTGAATAAAATTAGTACGCCTAGTCGACGTCTGGGGGCAGCACAAGCGGATTTTGGGACGAGGGTACGTTCACCTATGGCTGTTTACGTCGGTCTGGTGTCCCCGATTCGGATGACCTTGACCGATCGCTTATAATGCTAAAAACGCTTTAAATCCGTGTAGTATAGCCGTAATCCGAACGGTATCGTCGACAGGACACGCCTGCGCTACTATCTGGCACGGAACGGCACGCTGAAGTGTTAATACGTCCAATTTACCTGGACACCAGGCGCGATGCCGGACGAAATTTCGCGCCCTTTTTCGGGAAGGGCGAAGTGACACTACCCTGGTCCGTCCGGCGGAGCGCAGAGCTCTTCCCTGCTCCCGGTTCGTATATTGGCTATGCTATAGAGATTTCGAGGTTATGTTCGCAATGAATCTGTTACGTATATCTTTATTCGTATTTTCTTAATTAGTTGTTGATTTTCTGAGGGGCCGGAGGTATCAGTATGGCCGGTGGATAGCCCTGCTTCCATCTAGGCCCGGAAACGCTAACGGAAAATCGTACCTTGCCTGTGAAAATAGCATGCGAAGTTGAGGGTTGTGGAAAAAAAAAACACAAACACAAACCTGCCTGAGCCGTTTTGTTGAGTGTGTTTCGCAGGATAATATGATGATGTTTAGAGGTACCTACATTTATTATACGATATAGTAGTAGTAGTAGTAGTAGTTGAGGACAATACGTAGTCTGTACTGCAATCGTTCAAATAAAATACTGCATCTGCTGTACAATTTAAGTAGAGATAAGAAGTTGATATACCAAATGAACTGTATGGTCTTTCCTATTTCTTAACAAGACATAAGTTGTTTATGTGAATGTTGTAATGTAACGTTTAGGTACAATATGCTAGATATAGACTATAGAGGATCTGACGATCATTAGAGCATGGTATGTAACCCTTAACCTTAGCGTTGGTTTCAGTTGTTCATAGGTAATGATTTTACTACTGCATGCTCCCTAACTTTCTTGCTGCCTTTTTCATTACCTACGGACAGCTAGCATGTAATATTGCAGATAACATCCTCACACTTAAAGGTGGGTGCTGCAGCTTTACGCTTCCTTCTTATTTGCAATCAGCTTAGACAGCAGTTAACACATCTATTAGATATGAATATGAATTTTCAGCGTTGCTTGCTACCGCCAGGGGCGTGGAATCTAGTGCCGATCTTCCAGACTTGATGGTTGGTTGCGATAACTTAGAGGTTGAACTCTGCCTTCCTACTACGTACTACGTCATAGGTACTGCCGGGACCGTATATATGTAGAATGGAAATGGACGGAGACGAATGGTAGTAGGTACGAGCGGACTAGTCGGGCATTTGTAGAGGTGTAAACTCTCCTTTTAAACTGTTACAGATTGTTACTGATGGTCCTTTGGAGCGTCGGCGTCGTACCGGAAGAGATTTCAGTCCTATCTTCCATAATGGCGGAGATATCGCGAGAGAAAACCTTTTTTTTGTTAATTACAAAATTGTTTGGACGTCCACTAAACTGTTTCTAACACATGGCCCGTTCATTTCGTCAATAATAAGACAGCTAACGCGGCCGTCAGGCGCGCCTAACCGCCTGATTAGTTTACGTAGATCGGCTAGCTATTGCCGATCTGTCTGGATATTTCGGTAATTATAAAATTGTTTGGACGTCCTAAACTGTTTCTAACACATGGCCCCGTTCATATTCGTCAATAATAAGACTGACTAACGCGGCCGTCAAACGCCTAACCGCCTGATTAGTTTACGTAGATCAGCTAGCTATTGCCGATCTGTCTGGATATTTTGTTAATTATAAAATTGTTTGGACGTCCCCTAAACTGTTTCTAACACATGGCCCGTTCATTTTCGTCAATAATAAGACGGCTGCTAACGCGGCCGTCAGGTGCGCCTCACCGCCTGATTAGTTTACGGAGATCAGCTAGCTATTGCCGATGCGGCCCTGTCTGGATAGCTTTGTTAATTAGAGAATTGTTTAGACGTCTCCTAAACCATTATTTCTAAGCCAGGTGCCGATCATTTTCGTCGCTGATAAGACGGCTAAGGCTAAGGCCGTTACGCGAGCAGCCTAACCGTCGGAGTAGTTTTGCAGATCAGCTGGCCGTTGATGATGACCACCTATGCTCTATCACCTTGTATACATATTATATATACTCAATAAAGTCTTCGAATTATATTTATATATCGTGTTTGATTTACATATTAGCGGGTAAATACAACTATAAATAAATGTAGACATGCGATGGTTATCCTCCCTTCGTACGCAACTTAAATCACGGTCGTGTATATTGGGTTGCCGAGGGGTGATATATTCAGGCGCTACATATTGACTCCATTAGAAAGTACCATTATTCGGTAAACAGAAGAACGGTAAGATTTCGTGTGTTTAAAAGATTCCATATAAAAAACTGATGGTAATTTGAATCGTATACGTCGGTTCGGGACTTGCAAACCTCGCTAATAACTAATTTCGTTATAAATTAAAAATTCTGACGTATTTACCGCCATCTCGGGGGCGGTGGCTGTATTAGTTCGCTAGCGACTAGCGGAGTAACTCACCACATAGAATTATAGGAATCTAGAGAAGGACTAGCCGACCTCCATCGTTTCAGCCGTCGCACCCGAGATGGCGCCAGTCGTAGTGGAATTTAATAAATTTATAATTTCAATTATTTATCGAGTTTAATTCCGTTTTAACCTTTTTTTACGGCAACGTTCCCATTCTATTCATATAGCAGACAATAAATTCTATCTATTAATCGTTTTAATACGCATTGTCATCTGCAGGAAGACGTCTTATTAAAGATTACGTACATACATCAGCAACTCACAATATGTGCCATACGTATCTAATACAATGTATTCCTTTAATATTAATTAGGTCAATAAACTAAATAATTAATTGGTATTTAATTATTTATTTACATAGTTTATTGACCTACAAGTGGAAATAAATCGAGAATTAAAAGGTAACTAGGTAAGTACTATAGTGAGTATTTAACGTTTCAAATGAAAAACCGAAGATTTAGAATTTACTTTTAAACAAATTCCGCACGAAAAACTGCTATAATTCTTAATTGTATACGCCAATCTGTATAGCGAAATAAATTAGAATTTTTATCGTTTTAATA
>JALQSN010000824.1:0-20776 GCA_023690525.1 Holotrichia oblita | reverse complement strand
CCATATTCGGAAACTGCTTGACGAATAAAGTCCGCACTCGGCGCTCCTTTCACCGAAGTATCCAGTGTGAGCTTCATGTGGATTTCAACGCCCGGTCTAATCGCCTCGCGTATGAGATTTATGCTTTTTTTGTTTCCGTGCACTGATATATCATCCTTTCGGGCTAAAATGATGTCATTCTGTGCAATAAGAAGGCTGTCCGACACAGAAACACCACGCATTATGCTATTTAGTTCGTCTGGTGGTTTCAGCCTATCTTTTTGCTCATGCAAGTGCAGAAGATTAAGATACTGGGCCTCTATATCCCTGCCTTTACTTCCCATATACAACGGTAGTTTCTCACCATCTGCAATCAATTTCCACTGGATTGCTGTACGAAGCGCTCCTTTTATCGAACTACCCGGTACATAAGGCATGTGGCGTGCATCGCGCATGAACTGCCAAATCTCATTGAGTGGGCTCCCCGGTACGATAGCATCTGCGGCATCTGCGGTATAAAGAGTCATACTATCGATTTCTTTCTGAGATATATCCCAGCTTTTAAAGAAATCGTATAATCTATCTTGAGATTGAAGGAGTATGTAATGCTCATAGGCATCTATAAGATCAAGGTCAATAAGCAGGTTTAGCATTTTAGTCTCATCTATTATGCGGACGATGCGTGCCTTTGGGTCAAAGATATATTCCTTTTTATTATAGCGTCTACCCGACCCGATAAATAGTGGCGCACGGACAGAAAGTGTAACGTCGTAAACGCAAAGATGTCCCTGTGAAATCATATATCCACCCCCACAAAAAGAGGTTTACCATAGCGATGGACAGGATGTGACCCGTTCAAAAAAACATCGTATATATCCCCTTCAAAATGGTTCTTGAATAGAGATCCTGCGGAAAAGAAATATTGAACCTGTTTTTTACGCGGAGTGTCTAATTGATCAGATTGCACGAAACCAGCTCTGCGAATCAGACTATATGTACTCCCACACATTGCATCATCAAGTTCCTTGTCTTTAGGCAAAGCAGCCGTCAAAGTCATGTAACGAGTAGCGTCAGCAGCGTTAAGCATATTGCGTAAGAGCTTGGTTTGACAATCCGTTGATTCGTTCAATTCAACTTCGCTTTCAACCGAAAACTTTCCGTAACCTGAACTAATCTTTCCACCTATGCCGCTGTATCCGAGAAGGGACATAAGGCGCTTTATATATGAAATATCCTCATCTTCCACATATCCGACGACGATATACAGCCCACAGCCTTCGTGGAACGAAAACAAACCAACAGAATATGGCTCTGACTTTTCAAACCCCAATAATCCTACTTTCTCAGCTAAGTGCTCGTATCCAAAATCATTATCTATCTTCGAAAGAGAGAAGGAGACCCTGCCAGTTAGTCCATGACAATACTCCGTAAATATATCTACAGGAATAAATTGAATCTTTTTCAAGAGTTTTCGTTTTACAGGAGAAAAATCCTCGCTCTCAACTGGATTAGCTAAAGGTTTGGGGAGATATAAACGTCCATCCTTATAAGGCATTGCATCACTAAAAGCAAGTCCATTGTGTGCCGATGCTTGCCACAGCCTTTGAATACCTGCGTTGCCATCCATCCTCACAGCCATATGCATCAAGCCGGAAAACAAGGTATCAGCGCAGAAGGTCATTATACCTGTTTCGAGCGAATGAGAATTTTCGCTGCTACCAATATGAACAGATGTTGAGAATTTTAACTTAAATAGACAGTAGTTCATAATTCTCCACATCCTTAAACATGGGCTGCAGTTTTTCCTTAACTGAGTCCTCCAATTTAAACTCTAATGGACATAACTTGATGCTATCAAAGCTAACCCTGCCGCTGCCGCGTGTGCCGTGTCCTCCGAGGTAGTCTAATTGCAACAGGCGCATAGCTTTAGCGAGAAGTCTCATATCTTCCAGCAATTCCTTATCCTCATTCGGGTTCTCGCAGAAAACGTCGTATACGATGTTGACATCAAAGCATACTCCGCTCACTACTCGCTCTATTGGACGGGGATTAGCTTCTGAGGTAAGCCTGTTAATCGCATTCTCATATTTTACCTCAGTAAGCGGTATTTCGCCGAAGGTATCTGCGTTTGAGACAAACGAATCGGAGAACTGTAGGCGTGCTTTTGTAATGGGCTCCTTGCTTGAGCCGAATAACCGCAGAATTTTGATATCATCTCCGTTATGGTCAGGAAGTTTTGTTATATCGCCCGCCAAGCTTCGAGCAAGAAGGGTTCTCAGCTTTCCCTTTAAGCTGCTACCCGGGACTATGGGCTGTTTTGTTTTTAAATCCCTTATTACTGGGTTGTCCACTGCGCCAATAGCGGCAAATGCCTGAGAGCTTCCTATGTGCAATCCTGTAAGAACTCTCAACTGGCATTTAATCAATAGTTTACCGTACATTATTCCACCTCTTATTCTGTTCCGCCGTAGAACCTGTGATAGGCAACTAAGGCCTCCATATAATGTGCGTAGTTAATAAACTTCTCACGACTTTCTCCAATGTCCAGAAGATATTCCAGCAGCTTTGCCTTCATTAAAAACGGCTTAACAACCCCCATATCACGTCCTGCCTCGTATAACATGCGCACGCGCAGCATCTGCAGCTTCCGAATACTCTTTTCGGATAGAACTTCTAAATTGCTGATATTCTCGGTGTTGTAAATCTCATTTATCAGCGACAGAAAATTTCGCATCTTGCTTGTGGTAATATCAAATTTGATCTTCTCATCGGAAATTCGGCGACCTAACGCAATCATGACTGTCTCAGCCTCTCCTACATAATCAGCAGGAAGTTCCTTAGCTTCTATGCTTCTTGTGTCTGGGTTATTGCCTCTTGTAGAAGGAGGAGAGGCTTTATCCGCATTAGTGACGACTACCCCCGCCTTTTCAAACGCCTTACTCATATTTGTCATTTCTCATCCTTCCTTTTTCGTGTTAGATAGAAAAATATGTATATTGCCGTTATAAGCTCACGCCTATCTTCAATATCTTGTATCCATTGATACATCTTTTGTGAGAAGGCGCGATAACTTTTTTGAACAACCTGAGATGCTCGCTTTGGCTCAAGGCGCGCCAAAAGGTATGCGTAACGAGCAATGTTGATTCTCTTATCTGCCGCCTGCAGGAATGAAAGCAATCGATACAAAAACGCATTGCCGCGCTCCTGATCGATTTCACCGAGTTCAAAGAAATTACGCAAGACCGCAAGTTTCTCTCCAATAACTCTATTGGTAAACGTAGGCCATGAGTAGGTGTTTTCTCCATCTGCAGTAAAGAGTGAAATTGCATTTTTGTTTGGTTGTTCTTTGGAAAGCCTCTCCAATTTCGCTGTTTCGGAGGCCTCTTTTGCCACAGGATATTTAACAGAATATATCCCGATTCCGCCGGACAGGGTAAGAGTATTTGCTGTATATGCCTGAAAAGCTTCCCTAATATCCATAGCGGCATCAATAACATCACTCCAATGACCGATAAGAAAAATATCATCTCCACCTGAATAGACTATAATTATCCGTGAACCTTTATCCTCAGTTAGAGAACTGGATAAGCGCCGTCTCGAGTGAATATCTTCTCCTGCCAAAATGCTGTTTATATAATACTGAAAGAACAGGGAAATCATCCGAGAGAATGCGGCTGACCTTGTCAAAGTAACATAACGGTATCGTTCAGCGGGATCATCATTATCTCGCTCAAAACCCGATATAAATGAAAGCCCTAAGTTATCGACATCCGCCCTATACACCCCTACCCGCTCAATTCCCTGAGTATCCTTCACTAATTCATTGAGCAACGTGTTACTGCAATATGTACCCAAAAAGATTCGGCTGCATTTAGCAAGCTCTGTATATGCTGTGTTTTTGCTGTATAAACGGATAATACCATCTGCTTTGGAAAGCTGCTCGGCTCGTTTTCGATCTGTAAAATGAAGCCAAACATCGCCATTAGTGCTGGGAAACGCAGTGCTTAGTAATTCAGTTATCCGATGGTTGGCTGTAATGATTACCAGTTCATCCACAAGCAGCACTTCCGAAATATTCTTGAACCAGCCGCACCAATCGCAAAGGTCATTTTCACGCAGACGGTATGACATTCCGCAGATTTTACAATCTTTCTCGCCATGTAAATTCCCAGCACTATTAAGCTCTCTGAGTTCATCAGCAGAGTATCTGCTATAAGTTTGCTCCGACAACGCACTGTCCAAGTTACTGAATATTTTTTTGTAGGGTGATTTATATTGTGGTTTATTCATTAAGTCATTCGCGCTGCACGGTTGCCAAGCCGCCGACAGATAGAGCCCAGTACCAAACTGCTTTCGTAGCCAAGCTGCCATCACTCGTTTGAAATCCTCAAGAAATTCCACAGACTTTGCAGTGTTCGGCAGCAGTAAATAACAGTGTCCACCACCGCTATAAAGCAAGTTTGCGCGCGAAACGCCACAGCCATCCAAAATTTCATCGATACAGTGGGCCATAAGGAGTTGCAAAGTGAAAGAGCGACTACGCAAGGACTTCAACGCTCCATCCTTAATAATGTTATATATAAACGGTTGGATGCCGGAGAAATCGCATGAAACCATTAGAAAGGCTTGCTTATCAAAGAATTGCTCATCTTTATCATATAGCTCGGATTTTATATCGGTTATTCCCCTATCATACACGAACTCGCAGATTGACGCTCCAACAGCCGCTGTGATTTTGGCGTAATCAAACATTGAGATATCGGATGGCTCTTTTGTCTTGATTGGCACAAAGGATAGACAATTCTCTAAGATGGAAATGAGGGGACTAATGTAAGACTCGGTTACCTCAATACTATCCAAGTTTCTCTCTATTTCATGCACAATTCTATTATACTGTTCTTTCGTGCTTTGCATTTCTGACCGCACCATCGGATAAGTCGCAAGGTTATCCAAAGGTTTTACAGGATACCAGTAATCGAGCGCGTTACCGTTTAATAGATTGAAAACCGAGTTTAGTGGTAGAGTAGGCTTGTCCGAGCATCTGTCTCGGTCAGCTTCACCACCATCGCCCCCAGAAGCAATTTTATCTGCAATAGTCGCAATATAGGCTATCGAATCAGAGGGGATACTGTCTATGTCAATATTACTATGTAAATTTGCACAACGCAAAATCTCTATATCCTGCGTATATTTCTCAAGCCATCCACAGTCCGAAATCACGTTCCGCGGTTCATCACTTGATCTTTGAAAAAGCTCACTAACATTATGCAATAGACAGCCTATGGTAACTTGTGCTGTTTCCTTTCGCATAGCTTTCACTTCCATTCGACAGGTATAGTTAAATAATCAAAAATATTTATTATAAGCTGATGAATCAGTTTATAATAAATGAAGCTACATAATTCCCCTGAATGAACTCATATAACTGTACGCGCTTCATATGTCTCCATTTTGCCCCTAACATGAACATTAGAGGTGCTGGACAAAACCCAAAGAGATAGATATTGTCTCTATCTGCTACTTTTTTTGCTATTTGATCGCAAATCTGGACTAAATGAACGCCATCAACAATGTTTCCATCCAATTTAACTTGCAATATACTCATATTATTAAGGCTTCTATCCTTCTCGCTCCTGTATCGCTCAACGGAGGATAAAGCTTTTTTATCTTTACCTATTTCAAGAACAAGTATAGTTCCACTTCCATTACCTTCTTGAAGGGTTTCTATCTCAGCAATGGGATATTCTATTTGGCATTGATTCGCACCTAAAAGACGCATCTCTCCACTAAAAAATCCGCACAAAGTAATATCCAAACTGGTTAGGTCACCTTTTAGTCCCTCACGAAGTACATTTCCGACAAGATAAGCGACGCTTAAGTTACAGAGAAGCTCAATCTTAATAGAATCCATTGATAACATATTTGCAATTTTATTAAGTTTAAAGACCGCGTAATCTTTAATCTCGTTCCAAGGAACAATATTTATGTTAGGATTATCTGTGGAAAAAAAATCTGATAAAATGCAATCATAAGATGAAGCAAGTGTTTTTAAAGGTCTTGTAGAGATTCTTACCAATTTCATCTTATAGTCCTCCGCTAAAGTTAAAAATGGAATTTCTTACAAAATATCATATAATACTGTATATGTAAACCTTTTGTTCCGTAATTACTTGTGGATAATTTGAATTTCACAACGGATTATGTTAAATACTCGACACCTCAAGCGTTATGATACAGCAGTGGTGTTAAAATCGAATAAAAAGCCGGGCAGTAAATACTATCCGGCTTAAATATTGCAACAAAGACAATGAACTTTCTCTATACTTCTATTCTCTCGACATAATACCTGTAAGCAGACTCCTTGTCCTCTCCTATCAATCGGTTCAAACCCTTTTCGAGAAAACCATGCTACGCAACAACTTGACGCACTGTTAGATGCATTAACCATGGGAACGTTTCAAACCCCTTTCGGGAAAATAGCATTGCGCAAAAGGACTCACGGACTTACAGCGTGAAATCAATGGACTGTTTCAACCCCCTTTCAGGAAAACCGTGTTGCGCAACAGTCAATGCAAGTTACTTTATGAAATGTGGAGTACTCGTTTCAAATCCCTTTCGGGAAAGTCTTGTTGCGCAAATTGACATACCCCATCATGCGACAAGCATGGAAACGTTTCAAATCCCTTTCGGGAAAACCGTGTTGCGAAACGTTAATAAATGAGACTGCCACTCATCAACCAATAGTAATGTTTCAAATCCCTTTCGGGAAAGTCTTGTTGCGCAACGGCTGGAATATTTGTCCGTTAAGGATGAGCGTGATGTAGTTTCAAATTCCTTTCGGGAAAACCGTGTTGCGCAATAAAAAAGGCTGTGAAGCGCGGCAGAACCCAGAAATCGTTTCAAACCCCTTTCGGTATACCTGAGCTACGCAACGATTGACAACAATACGTTTACGATTGTATTCTCATCGTTTCAAACTCCTTTCAGGAAAACTATGTTGCGCAACTTTGTTACCGAATCGGAACAACTGCATCTTGCCGCATGTTTCAAATCTCTTTCAGAAAAACGCGGTTGTACAACGATGGCAAGATTGCTTTAACACTCTGCTATATGAGGGTTTCAAACCCCTTTCGGGAAAACAGTGTTGCGCAACTTTAAAGCCGATTTGTCTCTGGAAGAAGAATTGGCGTTTCAAACCCCTTTCGGGAAAATTGTATTGCGCAATGAAAGCGAATTGGCTGCCTATATCCTTAGCGATTTTGTTTCAAATCCCTTTCGGGAAAAGCGTGTTGCGTAACCAGCGCATACTTTTTCCTTATGGAATGGCGGTCTTACTGTTTCAAATCCCTTCCGGGAAAACCCGGTTGCGCAACTCACCGTGAACAACGGTGGAAAGTCTGATGTGGAGTTGTTGCAAACCCCTTTCGGGAAAACCATATTGCACAACGCCTACGGATGCAAACCGAACAAAAAGACAGATATGGTGTTTCCAACCCCTTTCGGGAAAATCGTGTTGAGCAACGGTCAATCAACTTCGCACTCGCGAAGCTCCGTTTACTTGTTCAACCCCCTTTCGAGAAAACCACGTTGCGCAACCGTGGTAAACGTGAGACTAAATGCAAAGGGACAAGTCATTTCAACCCCCTTTCAGGTAAAGCGTGTTGTAAAACCTAATCGATCTGTTTCATCTCGGAAAGTTGCTTGTCGATTCAAAACAAACTGACGGAAGGATGTTATATATAACTATATAAGCAGTTTTAAACCCCTTTCGGGAAAATTGTGTTGCGCAACAAAAAGACCATACTATTATAAGGTTATTTGCGTACTGGTTTCAAATCCCTTTCGGGAAAATAGTGTTGCACAACGTGGGAATTAGGATTTCCAGCGGATGCCTCTGATGAGGTTTCAAATCCCTTTCGGGAAGATCGCGTTGCGCAACGTCGTAATCCTTAACTTTACTGACCCTAAATATTTGTTTCAAACCCCTTTCGAGAAATAACTTGTTATTTCGGGAAAACCGTGTTGCGCAACAGCGCACTATGCGCTCTATGCCGAAACCATACGCATGTTTCAAATCCCTTTCGGGGAAACCCGTTTTTTCGCAACCGTAATACAGCAATAGGGGCGTTGGTTGTCTTTGTTTTGTTTCAAACCCCTTTCGGGAGAACCATGTTGCGCGACCTATACTCAAATGGAACTTGCAAAACAGATTGGTTGGTTTCAAACCCCTTTTGGGAAAACCATGTTGCGCAACTGAAGAGCGTATTATCGAAGCAATCATCACAGGTGTGTTTCAAACCTCTTTCGGGAAAAACCTGTTGCGCAACCTCTACCCATTTCTAACCCGCTCTACGGTTGACTCTGAGAGAGGTAACTTCCCCGAGATTGAAGTGAATAGGTCGAATACACGCCCGTTCTAAACAGTGATTCTTAATTGATATAACTCGCTAATTTTGTATTTCTCATAATAACAGTATCATTCCGTAAAGCATACCACACCGCCTTTTTACTCCCCACCACAACAAGTATCTTCTTTGCCCTCGTAATCCCTGTATACAGCAGATTCCGTTGCAATAGTTTATAATGCGACATCGAGAGCGCTAATACAACTATCGGAAACTCGCTACCCTGTGCCTTATGTATAGTAGTCGCATATGCCAATGTCAGCTCATCAAGGTCAAGGTAGTCATACTCTATCGCGGTATCGTCATACCTCACCCGTAGGCTTCGTTCTTCGAGATTTATTGCTTCAATTATACCAATATCGCCATTAAATGCAAGCTTTTCATAATTATTTTTTATCTGCATCACCTTATCACCAACACGATGCTCCTTGCCGCCTCTTTGGATGGATAACGTGTTTTTGTTCAGTGCTGCTTGCAGAACCGTATTTAGATTCTCAACCCCGCACTCTCCCCGTTGCATTGGACATAACACCTGAATCCCTGTGATTGGATTCACCTTGTAATGATTAGGCAATCGCTTTGAACACAGCTCTGCAATCAGTGCTGGGAGCTTTGAGTTATCATCTTCCTCGATAAAGAAGAAATCTGAGTTTTTCCCGGATTGAGGTTGATAAACTCGCCTCGGTTTACCCTATGAGCGTTCATTATGATAGCGCTTCCTTGTGCCTGTCGGAATATACGTTCCAGCTTGATAACTGGAATAGCTCCTGAGTTTATTATATCGCTCAACACGTTTCCCGGGCCGACAGAAGGAAGTTGATTTGCGTCACCTATTATGGTGATTCTCATGCTGTCAGGAACGGCTTTGAGAAGGTTGTACATCAGCACTATATCTATCATGGATGATTCATCTATGATAAGGACATCACCTTTTAGTGGGTTTTCAGTGTTCCTCTGATACCCTTCGGGCGGTTTATATTCGAGTAACCTGTGAATGGTCTTTGCTTCAAGTCCTGTTGTTTCATTCAGGCGCTTCGCAGCTCTGCCAGTAGGAGCGCATAGAAGAAGTTTAAGTCCATAGCTCTGAAACGCCGAAATGATTCCGGCAACAGTGGTTGTCTTACCCGTACCCGGCCCGCTAGTTATAACCATTATCTTTGAATCTATGGCTTTCTTTTATAGCTTCAATCTGAATCCCATCATACTCTATTTGCTTCTCACGCTGTATGAGATTAATAATCTCATCTATGCTGCCCATAAGCATAGGAAGGGGAGCGGAATAGATTTCTTTTCAACCGTCTTGCTGTACCCTTTTCGCTGAAATATAATGACGGAAGATATATAGCATCCTGTTCCTCCCTAATCCGAATAGTATGTGTTTGGTTGTTTTTCTGCGGTGAAGTATAATGGAATCAAGGGGATGAAGCGGCGATGGTGCTATGGTACGTCTTTGAGAATGAAAAAGTGCCTTATGAAAGTCTTAGTAATTTATCAATAGAAAATGAATAAATACTCTCGTTGCTTTCAATATACTGTCTTCAGAACCGTGGAAGGGAGTGCTTAAGTGGCTGAAAAGATACTGATTGTAGATGATGAGCAGGAAATTGCTGATTTAATCGAGTTATACTTGAAAAACGAAAACTATACTATTTTTAAGTTTTATACTGCTAAAGAAGCGTTGGTCTGTATTGACTCCACCGAGCTTGACCTTGCTATCTTAGACATTATGCTTCCTGACACCAACGGCCTGTCTATATGCCAAAAGATTCGGGAGAAACATACCTACCCCGTAATAATGCTAACCGCAAAGGATGCAGAAATGGATAAAATCACGGGTCTTACGCTTGGTGCTGATGACTACATCACAAAACCATTTCGTCCGCTGGAATTAGTAGCGCGGGTCAAAGCGCAGCTGCGGCGCTATAAGAAGTATAGCGGGGGAGTGGAAAAGGATGATGGTGGCATAATAGTACATTCCGGCCTTGTCATTAATGTAAACACCCACGAAGTGTTGTTGAATGAGAAGCCATTAGCCCTAACGCCCACAGAGTTTAGGATTTTGTTGACACTATGTGAGAACAATGGCAATGTGGTAAGTTCAGAAAAGCTTTTTCATGAAATATGGGGAGATGAATACTTTACAAAAAGCAACAATACCATCACCGTCCATATCCGGCATTTGCGTGAGAAATTGGGCGACACTATGGATAACCCGAGGTACATCAAAACCGTATGGGGAGTTGGATATAAAATTGATAAGTAGTAAAAAAAGGAAGGCCGATTATTCAAGGCTGACAAGAAAGCTATATTTTAATATATTCATAATTATTTCAGGAGCTGTTTGTTTAGTAGTTTTTTTGCGGTTCTTCCTTCAGGGGAAAATAGCTGATGATATAGTAAGTTTTTTTCAATATGCTTTTCACATAAATTATGACACCGCAAGCAGAATTTATCATAATATATTTCGAAGTAATATTGAAATCATTTCAATTATTGCAATAGCCATTTGTTTTTTTGTTTTATCCAGCTATCTGATCATGAGGTTCTCAAAATACTTCAATGAAATAAATGGCGGCATTGATTCATTAATCAATGCCGAGGATAAAGAAATCTTACTGTCCCCGGAGTTGGACTTCATGGAAAAAAAGCTTAGCACCTTAAAGCATACACTTGAAAAAAGAGCGCATGAGGCAATGCAATCCGAACAGAGAAAAAATGACTTGGTAATGTACTTAGCACACGATATAAAAACACCGTTAACTTCTGTGATAGGGTATTTAAGTTTGCTTGATGAAGCTCCGGATATGCCGGCTGAGCAAAAGGCAAGGTATGTGAATATCACGCTGGAAAAAGCCAATCGGCTTGAAAAGCTCGTTGACGAGTTTTTTGAAATTACCCGGTATAACTTTCAAATCAGTACCCTGTCGAAGGAGAGTATCGACCTATACTATATGCTTGCGCAAATGACGGACGAGTTTTACCCATTGCTCGCAGCGAAGGGTAAGCAGGCCGTTCTTCATGTGCCCGAGGATATGGTTATATATGGTGACCCTGATAAATTAGCACGGGTCTTTAATGTGCTGAAAAATGCTGCGGCATACAGTCCTGACAACAGTGTTATCGTTATAACGGCATCCATTTTGGACAATACAGCGTCAATAGTTTTCACAAACTCCGGATGTATTCCAAGGGATAAGCTTGCTTCGATATTTGATAAATTTTATCGATTGGATTCTGCCCGTTCCTCCGATACCGGCGGCGCGGGTCTTGGGCTTTCGATTGCCAAAGAAATAGTCGTTTCACACGGCGGACGAATTTACGCGGACAGCGATGGAAAGCAAACGTCATTTACGGTGGAGATTCCCGTAATGCCGGAAGATAATGAGAGCCGCTATTGGATTGGTTCTTAGGAAAACCAAAAGGATATCTTTATTATTCCTTAGCAATTTATCAGCTTAGTATTAAGGAACTGCCCTCGTGTTAGCGATAGACTATAGCTCAGATGGCAGTCTGTTTTTTATTGGAGGTTTTATATGGGGGAAGGAAAACGCAAGGCTGAAATCATTGTTTTATCGGCATTATTAGTGATATATCTCATAGTGCTTTTCAAGATGACGATATTCAGAGGTGGCGGTTCGGAAGTTAGAAATACAAATTTAGTCCCTTTTGTCACAATTGCAGAGTACATTAAATCTATCTTTAGAGGGAATAGAATTGTCGGAATCTTCAATATATTGGGGAATCTTATTATATTTTTCCCTCTCGGATTTATATCCTCTTTATTGTTTCCTAAAATGCGTAAGCTGATAAGCGCGTTGATATTGGCATTCCTTTTGAGCTTGATTATAGAAGTTTTCCAGTATCTTCTTGCCTGTGGGCGGGCTGATATTGACGACATAATTTTAAACAGCCTCGGCGGAGCGGTAGGCTATTGGTTTTATCTTTTAACCTCTAAGCTTTTTAAGCATAGAAAATATGCAATAATTATAAGCGCATTAGTGATTGGGATTACATGCATAGGTTTTTTTGCTGTCAATGACTATGGATTTCTCTTTGGACGTTCCAGACCAGATAACTTCCCCATTCGCTCTGAAAGAATCAATTAGGAAAATATCAAGGCTATCTCTATTTTTCCTTAGGAAATCATCAACTAAATATTAAAAAACAGCTTGTTCCTTTTGGATAGACTTAATGTCATAGGAACGAGCTTTTTTATCCTTATCATCATGAAAGGAAGGGAGATCATGCGGAAATATCAATCAAAGAAGCGGGCAAGAAGAACGCGGCGTTCACCCATCCGCTTAATGGCAATTCTGTTGTTTGCGTTCTTAGCTGTTTTATATTCTTATAAGCTGATAAACGCCAGCCCAAAGATGGAACAAGCTAATAATAACTTTGAAAGCTATCAGCCGGAATCATTGCCCACAAATACGATTGCCCCCAGTTTTACGCAGAGAGCGCTTCCGACTGTTCAGCCTACCGCAACGACCCGTCCATTTCCAAGTGTGAATATCAACAGCACAAACGCCGTGCTTATGGATTATAAGAATGGAACAATTCTATTTGATAAAAATGGAGCGGCAAAAATGTATCCCGCTTCAATGGTAAAGATTATGACAGCTATTATCACACTTGAGCATGTTACTGATTTAAATGAGAAAGTTTTGCTGAATGAAGCTATGTTTCAATCCATTTATAGCGCAAACGCGTCAATGGCAGGTTTTTTACCAGGTGAAAAGGTGCGCGTCATCGATTTGCTCTATGGTCTGCTTTTGCCTTCTGGCGCTGAGTGTGCCGTTGGTCTTGCGGAGCATGTTGCAGGTTCTGAAAGTGCTTTCGTCACCTTAATGAACGAAAAGGCGCGGGAGATTGGCATGGACAGCAGCAACTTCACAAACTCAACGGGGCTGCATGATATTAATCACTATTCAACGGTAGAGGATATTGCGGTTTTGTTCCGTTACGCGCTCGCAAATGATACGTTTTACGAGATTATAACAAGCTCAAAGCATTCTACGCCCGCCACTAATAAACATGACGGAGGCATTACCTTTTACAGTACATTATTTTCAAAGATAGACAGCCACAAACTTGACGGCGGCACTATTCTTGGCGGCAAAACAGGCTATACAGCGGAAGCGGGGCAATGCCTTGCCAGTCTTACGGTTAAGGATGGAGATAAATATATACTTGTAACATCCGGCGCGGCTGGCAACAATCAAACTGAGATTTTGAACATAGAAGACGCGTTTACGGTTTGTGCCGCAATAAACAGATGAGAGGATATCGAAGATGCTAACAAATAAGTTCCCGTTTTTATTACCGTTACGGCTCGCCCAAAGAAAAGCATTTTTCTACACGAGTATGCGGTTTGACGGCAATACTTATGCAAGAACACTGCAGGACGAGTTGCTCCCGTATGAACTGTTTTCAGCAGATAGCGGGCTATATAACGCTGATACGGGCTTTGACATGATATATCAGGAGAACAAGGTGTTTAATCTGAAGCTTGCAGCCAAAACACTTAACGGTCTTTTGATAAAACCGGGCGAAACCTTTTCATTGTGGCGATTGCTGCGAAAAGCTGATAAACATACGCCTTATAAGGATGGGCTTGTGGTAAAAAACGGAAAGCTATGCGTATCAAATGGAGGAGGGCTATGTCAAATAAGCAATTTGTTGTTTTGGGTATTTTTGCACTCGTCTCTTAGCATTGTGGAGAGGCATACACACAAGGTGAAGGATTTTCCAACATTGCGTAATGCAGAGCCTGAGGGCGTGGATGCTACGATCAGCGAGGGGTGGCTTGACTTAAAGGTAAGAAATGATACGAATATGACATTTCAAGTTATTATTAGGTTTGATAATGAGAATATTATCGGGAGCATCCTTTGCGATAGTGCGCTGCCCTTCACCTATAAAATCGATGGTGAAAATCTAACTTATTACTGGAAGGATGGTGCGATATATGAAAAAATATCGATCTACCGTTGCGAGGTGAGCTCAGATACAGACGAACCATTTTCGAAAACATTCTTATATGAGAATGTTTGCAGGATAGGCTACCAGCTTCCTGAAAATACAGTGATACGCATGGGGGAGGATTTATTGCAATGAGCAAACTAAGAATCGCGGTTTTGTTCGGGGGTTGTTCCTCTGAATACAGTGTTTCTCTGCAATCGGCATATAGTGTGATTACACATTTAAACGCTGATAAATACAATCTTGTATTACTCGGCATTAGCAAGGCCGGAGAGTGGTTTTGCTTTTCCGGAAATCCTGAGAAAATCAGCAACGATTCATGGAACAATCCGGAGGATTGTGTTCCGGCAATAATTTCGCCTGACCGGGAGACTCACGGCGTTATGGTGTTCGAAAAGGATGCTGTATCCTCAATCAGGCTCGACGCTGCCATGCCTGTTTTACATGGGAAAAACGGTGAGGACGGGACGGTTCAGGGATTATTGGAGCTTGCCGGTATCCCCATTGTCGGATGTGATATGCTATGCTCCGCATTGTGCATGGATAAGGATAAAGCGCACACGCTCGCCCGTTTGGCTGGTGTCCGTGTCCCGCAATCCTTTGTGTTTAATAGTGAAACGTATGAGAAACTGGCATTAGCGCAGGCGGAAAGCCTCGGCTATCCCGTTTTTGTAAAGCCTTTGAAAGCAGGTTCATCCTTAGGGATAACAAAGGTATCGAATGGAGCGGGCTTGCATGCTGCTTTTGAGGTAGCCTTTGGGTATGATGACAAGATTATCGTTGAGGAAAGCATTTCCGGCATTGAAATCAGTTGTGCTGTTTTAGGCAACGATGATCTGGTCATTGGAGAATTGGGCGAGATCGAGCTTGCGGGAGGCTTCTTTGATTATAAAGAAAAGTATATGGACGGAACGTACTCATTCCATGTTCCGGCGCGAATATCGGCTGCAAAAGCGGCGGAAATCAAGGAGACAGCCCGCACGATATACACATCTTTGGGTTGCTCTGGCTTTGCGCGGGTAGACATGTTTTTAACTCCATCGGATGAAATCGTATTTAATGAGGTAAACACAATCCCCGGATTTACATCACACAGTCATTATCCTCATATGCTCAAAGCCGCAGGTATGTCATTTGAGCAGATTGTCGATCAGATTGTTGAACTGGCGGTGAGAAAATGATTAAGGTAGCACTATCAAAGGAGAGAATACACAGCGGGGAATTGATCCTTGTCAACAGGGATTATCAATATATAGAATCCATGGATATAAAGACTCTCGATCCAATCAATTCCGCCTCAACGGGAGAAGTGCTTATGGAGAGGCAGGCGGCGGCATCGTTCGGTAAACTTATGGAAAGCATATATGCTCAGAAGCAAATAACAGCCGTGAGCGGATGGCGCTCACTGAAAGAGCAGGAGCAGATATACAGCAGCTCCTTAATAGAAAACGGGATGGATTTTACCTCTAAATATGTGCAGCTTCCGGGTCACAGTGAGCATCAGACAGGACTTGCAATCGACCTTGCGTTAGTTCAGCCGAATATTGATTTTTTGAGACCCCATTTTCCCCGCACAGGGATTTGCGGAGAGTTCCGTAGTGTAGCAGGGCTGTTTGGGTTTATTGAGCGCTATCCGAAGGACAAGGAGGATATAACCGGCATTGCGTATGAACCGTGGCATTTTCGCTATATCGGCACTCCTCACGCTACGATAATGGAAACCACAGGTGATACGCTCGAAGAGTATCACGCACGGCTAAAGAGATATCCTTATGGAAGTAAACCGTTCAAAAGTAGTTTTAGAGGCTCTGTGGTAGATATATTCTACCTTGCCTCTGATAAAGAGATTACAGTTTTTGAAATTGAGGATAATAGGCAATACTCAATATCCGGCAACAACATGGATGGATTCATTATCACCATGAGAAATGCATAGCATGATTCTTTTGGTAATGCCATACGATAGACCACCACATGACGTTAGATTGACCAGTACGCAATATGAAGTGCACGACTTTTATGGTCAAGGTATTTGACACCCATTTTGACACCCATCTGTACCGATAAGTTGGACGTATCGGGCTTTTTATGCTAAACTAACATATACCAAACGCTTAAATAGCAAGGCTGATCAAAGGCTCGAAAGGATGATAGAAAACATAGAGCATATAACTCTTAATCAGGGTGTCCACGGTTCGAGCCCGTGATGATCCACCAATAATAATCCTCTTGTAAATATTCAATTTATAAGAGGATTTGTTTTATACTTCTGTTTTTCTTAATATTCAAAACGCTATGGTGTATCACTTATCGGCACTGAGGGTCAAAAAGGGCACTAGATTTGTCAAGCCCGCCCAAACACTCCGATTGCTAGTCTCGTTGTCAATTGCGGCATAATGCCGAGGCCTAAGCCGTCAATGGAATCACGCATTGTAAAAACAGCTTCTATAAAATTAAGCAGAAGGAAAGTGTTTCACGGAGAAAACATCTAATTAATAATCTAAGACCTGCATACCTATATGCAGGTCTTTTGTGGAGCGGAAGACGGGATTTGAACCCGCGACCCTCGCCATGGCAAGGCGATGCTCTACCACTGAGCCACTTCCGCATTTGTCTATTCGTGCAAAGGATAGCAATGTGCTCTTGCATTTACAAGTATCTGCTATGGTGCGGGCGAAGAGACTTGAACTCATACACCTATTCGGTACCGGAACCTAAATCCGGCGCGTCTGCCATTCCGCCACGCCCGCAAAATGGTGAGGCGAATCGTCTGAACGGCAACAGCATTTACTTATGACCTGAAATAATGTATTGAAGAGAGGAAACGGAGAGAGCGGCACGGAACATCTTCTTTTTGATACCAATTCTGCCAAAATGGGCGGCATTTAAGAGCGATAGAGCAGTTTTTCTCATGACATTCAAATTCAAAGGAGAGTTATCCTTTTTGGCACGCGAGGAATCCTCTCGAAATATTACGTCCAAACACCAATGGAGCTGGTTTTCGATACCCCAATGCTCCCGCACTGCCCGTGCAAATTCCTCTATTTTCGTCAGCGAGGTGATAAAATACCGCGTCTCGGTGCGAGTCACGCCTTTTTCCTCAACAGTAGATTTAACAGCGCCAATTGAGTTTAAATTCGCCCACTCCGTTTTTTGCGCCATCCAATCTATATCTGAGGATAGAAAGCACTCCCGTTTTTCGATTCTCCCATGACCCTTTTCCAATGTTTTACTATGAGTACATTCATCCGTAAAGCTTGAGAAAAATAACTCGACATCGTCCCTCAACGAGCTTTGATTGCCCTTTAGACCAAGAACATAATCGGCTCCTCTTTCGACAATCTTTGCGGTGATTTTCGTCTGACAGCTCATCGCGTCTGCTGTGACAATCGCCCTTTCAATGTCGAGCATCTCCAACAGTTCCGATACGGCAGTGATTTCGTTTGATTTTTCATCTGTTTT
This sequence comes from Holotrichia oblita, assembly GCA_023690525.1. Taxonomy (NCBI): domain Eukaryota; kingdom Metazoa; phylum Arthropoda; class Insecta; order Coleoptera; family Scarabaeidae; genus Holotrichia; species Holotrichia oblita. The sequence continues at coordinate 2,948 of JALQSN010000824.1, read as the reverse complement.
GATTTCGCCAAGCGTAATGTGGTTTTCGCTCACAAACGCACTCACAACGTGATATGCCTTATGAGCAGTGTTTTTACTCCCTCGTATCGTTTTGCCGTCGATGCTCACGATACTGCGCTCATCGCACTGCAGATCCAGCCAATCCCGCAAACTCTCCGACACTTCTTGCGGATTCACACGTTCTAATACGCGCCGAAACGTATCGCTGTCAGGTATGCCGTTGGGTAATTCAAGGAATTCCTGCAACCATTCCTTTCGTTCTAAACCGAAATCCTCCATATCCGTGAAATCTTCGCCGCCGCATATGATTGTCAAAAACCCCATCACCAATATGTCTGTCAGCTTGTGCCGCAAATGCCCCCATTGCCGTCGCGCGTCCGTTACTTTATTTAGCTCTTCCTTTAATGTCTTTATTTCCATTTTTCCATTTTACTATTTCTTCTCAAAAAGTAAATGCTGTTGCCGTTATAGGTTGCGGACGCATATCAGTTGCGTACAAAAAGGCGTTCAAAGAGCTTATCGGGCAAAATGTGATCGAGCTTAAATACTGCGTGGATAATAAGTTTGACCGTGCAAAGGAGTATGCCGCGGATTTTGAGGGATGCGTGCCACTGGCGGACTATGAGGAGCTCTATGACAAGGGGCTCGACGCCGTGCATATCGCAACGCCGCATTACCTGCATCATACAATGGCAATCGGCCTCTTAGAGCATGGCATAAACGTACTCACCGAGAAGCCGATGGCGATAGATTTACAGAAGGCTGATGAGATGATTTCCGTTGCCAAGCGAACGGGAATGAAGCTTGGAGTCATTTTCCAGACGCGCTATGTCAAGGGCTGCATGGAGATGAAGCGCATTATCGAGTCGGGCGCGTTAGGAAAGGTTTTGGCTGCGCGCAGCTATCTGTCGTGGAACCGCTCGGATGAATATTACTCCGAGAGCGATTGAAGGGTACATGGGATAAGGAAGGCGGCGGAACGCTCATCGATCAGGCTATACATTCCATGGATAGGGTACTGTGGTTGGTGGGAAGCGAGGTAAAGTGGGTCAAGGGGACGACTGCCAACAAGAACCATGAAATAGTCCATGTAGAGGATACGGCGGACGCACTTATCCAGTTTGAGAACGGCGCGCTCTATCACCTCTACGCCACGAATAACTATGCTTACGATGCGCCTATTGAAATAGAGATAGTATGCGAGAAGGGTCGTATGGGTCTCAAGAAGGATACCGCATGGATCAGGCCGGACGGGCAGGCTGAATACGAAATATCCGACAGCTCCGACGGCGTAACTGTTGGTATGGATTACTGGGGCTCAAGCCACGGGGTTCAGATTATGGACTTCTACAACTCCATAATCAATAATACGCCTGTGTTCCTTGACGGCAAGGAAGGCCGCCGTGTGTTAGAAGTGATAAGGGCAATCTATCTGTCCGGGCGAGAGGGCGGAAAGACCGTTGACTTCCCATTTGAGGATACGCCGATAAATTAGTTTTGAAGAAATTCATTGAACTGAGGAAAGAGCCCAAAGACAGAGTTTTTGGGCTCTTGTGATGTATAAAGCAGTATGCTGCAGACAAGACGATTGAAAAGCGGTGCATGACTTTCCGAATTGCCCGCGCTATAATGTTAAATATGATTCTATATATAAAGAGAGGGATGCCGCATGGCTGTTGAGCGCTTCAGCGAGAGCCTTGTACTTGACGAAATGAAATGCCGGCTTGGTGATAACGGTTGGGGCTTCTTATACCCGCAAGGTGATATTGCTATCGTTGAGAAAATAGATAAGCTCTTGAAAAAGGCAGGCGGCAAACCTCAAACATGCGACATATCCGACTTCTCGCGAGGAGGTGCCGGCAAGGCAAAGCCCGAATACATAATTACATTCAACGATGATATACACACTATCATTGTTGTTGAATGTAAGAGCACCGCAAAGAAACACCGTTCGGACAACCTCAACTATCCTAATGGCTACGCTGTCGACGGCGTTCTTTACTATGCAAAATTTCTTAAAGACGAATACAACGTTATAGCAGTTGCAGTGAGCGGAACGACGACCTCGAATATGAAAGTTGATACATTCTATTGGTTGCGCGGTCAAGATAGCTATTTGGTGCTCGACAAAGCAAAAGACATAATATTAGAACCCAAAAATTATGTGAAGCTTATAAAGGGAGAAAAACTCCAAAAGGAGTATTCTATTGACGAAATACGTGCGACGGCAATTGAAATGCACGACTATTTGAGGGAAATTAAGGTTGTGGAAGCCCATAAGCCTATATTTATTGCCGGTATTCTTATAGCGCTAAATGATGATGATTTTGCAAAGAGCTATTCCGGCTTGCCGTCGTTCAAAGCAGTTATGAATAACATACAATCGGCCATTAAGAGCGAATTGGATAATAGCAGAATTAAGAGTGACCGGGCTACGTATATCAATCAAGTTTTCACCACTCTGCAAAACAACACAAAGTTTGCGGCTATACCGCTAAATCAAAAAAATCAATAAATTGGTATATTGAGCAGCTTGAAATGAAAATAAAACCGATGATGGACTATGCCGACACTACAGTTGACGCGCTCGGCGTATTCTATCACGAGTTTATAAAGTATTCGGGTGGCGACGGCTCAGGACTGGGCATTGTATTAACTCCGCAGCACTTAACAGAATTTATGTGTGAACTAGCTGAAGTAAACAAAAATAGCACGGTTGTAGATATATGCTGCGGCTCGGCTTCATTCCTCGTAACAGCAATGTCAAAAATGTTTAAGGATGCTAACCCACAAGAAACGGAGAGAATCCGCAAAGAGCGACTATACGGCGTAGAATTTGACGATGGGCTATATACTCTAGCTATCGCTAATATGATCATTCGGCAAGACGGCAAAAGCAACATCTACAAGGGAGATTGTTTTGACGCAAGTATCGTCAAGGAATTAAA
>JALQSN010000823.1:0-20829 GCA_023690525.1 Holotrichia oblita | reverse complement strand
GGAATCCAAAGCTATAGGGCGAAGCCCAGAACGAGGAAGGTACAAAGTACCTTTCGAGTTGCACGTCGGAGCAGAGGAATCCAAAGGTTTTATGCACTATAAATTGTTACTGTTCAGACGTGCATTCATAATTTGGCAGATCATGCATTTTGGCTCACAAATAACACTCTGGCAGCTATACTACGTTCCGTAGTATGATTATTCATGTCGGGCGTCCGCCCTATAGAAAAATCCATACAATTTGAGCTTAGTGAGCAAGCTCCCACGCACAAATTGTATGAATTTTCTGCACGTCTGAACTGTTGCAATAAATTAATGCATATATCCCCTTCATACTGCATATAGTGTAGAAGCGAGGAGGATAGCGAAATGGAGTTATTGAAACAAGTTATCAGTATGAATCAGCAAAAATCAAAAAGTAATTTACAGATTACCTTAGATGACGACTTTAATGTGCCAGACGTAAACCCGGATATTGATAAAATTATAAAAGAACAGGGAAATATAATGATTCAGGAGATTTCACCTATGAATGATAAATTCATGGTACGAGGAATCCTGGAATTCAATCTCCTGTATGTAAGTCAGGAAACTCAAAAATACCAATACATAATATCAGCGGAAGTCTGCCTTTTGAAGAAATGGTAAACATGGAAGGAATTTCAGGAGAAGAAACCATTTCCGTAAAATGGGATTTAGATGATATGAGTACTTCTTTAATTAATTCTCGAAAAATCAGTGTAAGATCTATCATCAGCTTTGATTTTCTGGTAGAAAGCATGATAGAAGAAGAGGCAGCAATCGGCGTTGGAGATGATGAAACAGATATAGAATACATTAATGAAAAGCTTAATATAACTCAGGTTGCGGTTGCAAAGAAAGATACATTCCGAATAAAAGATGAAATTACCCTTCCCCTTGGAAAAGATAACATTCAGGAAATCCTATACTCTAAAAAATAGAATTTTTAGAAGGAGAGACAAGAGTATATGAAAATAAACTTGGATTAAAAGGTCTCTTAAAAGTATTTATATTATATACCGGAGAAAATGAGAATAACGGAATCCAGTCGTTTGAAACAGAACTGCCTATAAATGGAACCATAGAATGTGACCACTGCAAAGATAATATGGTTTCGGATATTGGAATTTCCATTTCTAACAAAGATTTGCAGGTGAAGCCGGATGATGATGGTGAAGAACGTATTTTAGACCTGGAGGTCGTGCTTAATTTAGATATTAAATTATTTGAAGAAGAAGAACTGGAAATCCTAAAGGATCTGTATTCTACCAGAAGCCTGCTGAACATTGTGGAAAAGGATGCAGAGTATCGGAATTTATTAATCAAGAACAACAGCAAACTTCGGGTAATGGAAACATTAAGAGTAGAAGAAGGTCAGCCACATATTCTCCAAATCTGCAATGGGGATGGAGTTGTAAAAATCGATGAACAGATTGTAGTGGAAAACGGAATACAGGTAGAAGGAGTTACAGAAGTTCAAATTCTATATGTGACAGAAGATGATGGAAGACCAATTGGATCGGTCAAAGGAATTATTCCGTTCAGCCAGTTAATTGAAGTGAAGGATTTGAAGGAAAACAGCAGTTATGAAACGAAAGCATATTTTGACCAATTGAGTATGGTCTTAATTGATGGTGGGGAAGTAGAGGTAAAAGTAACCATTGGTTTGGAAGTCATTGTATTTGATGTAATGAAAGGCAGGATTATAACCAATGTGGAAGTGGTCTCTGATTTGGATAATATCCGCCGGAAGATTCCGAGTATCGTTGGGTATATCATAAAAGAAGGAGATACTCTTTGGAATATTGCAAAAGAATTTTATACAACAGTAGATACCATAAGAGAACTAAATGAACTGGAAAACAATAATTTAGAAGTTGGAGAAAGCATTTTGGTCTGTAAATGAAGCATAAGAACCTGTTTACCATCTCTGCACCGGTGTATTTTTTACTGATTTTCTACTATGCGAGATGGTAAACAGGTTCTAATGCTGTATATTAACAATAAAGCTTCGGCAGGTGATATCATGAATTGTACATAACTTTTTAGCATTTTGAGCAAGGGATAGACGATCAAAAAGTCCAAAGACGGTGGGGTACTTCCGCTCATAAGAGAACCTAAAGCACCGGTATTCATCATAATCTTCTTCAATTCACCAATTAAAGGATATTCTTTAATTGTAACCGACTCTAAAACATTTTCCAGCCGGCTGGCTACACCATGCACATCCTTTTGACGAATTGCATTCATAATACCGTCAATATCAGGGTGGGATTTCAACCTTGTAATATCAAGGTTTTCATACACAAATTTGGTGGATACATGCATAGAAGGCTTTACAACAAGAACAATGCATTTTGGCATGGGAGAAAGGGGAGTGAGAATTTCACCGATTCCTTCCGAAAGAGCAGTTCCTCCTAAAATACAGTATGGAACATCGGCACCTAGGCGGATCCCCCGCTCCATCAACCCTTGTGTGGAAAGTCCAAGTTTAAAAAGCCTGTTCATGCCTTTTAATGCGGCGGCACAATCTGTACTTCCTCCAGCCATGCCGGCAGAGACGGGGATGTGTTTATCTAAGTGAACAAAAACTCCAGAGGAGATATGAAATTCATCCTTTAATAATTTAATTGCCTTATATACCAGATTATTTTCATTGGTTGGCAAATAGGATAAATTGGTTTTGATGATAATTTTATTTGTCCTAATTTCCTTTAGGGTCAGCTTATCGTACATACTAATCGACTGCATGATCATGCGGACTTCATGATAATCATCTTCCCGTTTCCGAAGTACATCCAAACCTAAATTAATCTTTGCAAAAGCTTTTAAATGAATCGTTCCCATTTTTAATAAATACCCCTTTCGATGTTGCTATTTACAAGTTTATCTGTGAACTGTAATCATTATTCTATGGCAAAGTGTACCATTTTTTGTTAAGATTTGCAACCGTCTATAAAATTTGATATACTATAAGTGAATTATAGTTACTGTTCAGATATCCATACATAATTTGACAAATTATGTATTCTAGCTTATGAATAACACTCTATATAAAATATTCTGCGCATCTGAACTGTAAAAAATTATAAAAAATGGAGAAAACAAAATGATAAAATTACTTCTTGTATTAATTTTTTTACTGCTATTTATGATTATCAGCCTTCCTTTCTATGTAATTCAATACTTTATCGGAAAAAAATGCGAGAGAAAGCAGTTTGAGATAGGTCAAAAAGTTACAGTATGGGCACTTAAAACGATATTATTTTTGATTGGTGTAAAGAAAACAGTAATAGGAGTGGAAAAGATACCGAAAGGGGAAGCAGTGCTATATGTTTCCAATCACCGGAGCTATTTTGATATTTTAATGGGGTATACGACCGTACCAAATCTGACCAGCTTTGTTTCAAAGAAAGAAATGAAACGAATTCCCTGTATCCGGACATGGATGGGATATATGAAATGTTTGTTTCTGGACCGGGATAATCCAAGAGAAGGTCTTAAGACTATTTTGCAAGGAATAGAGCAGATGAAGGAAGGTTACTCCATCTTTATTATGCCGGAAGGAACGCGGGTTCAGGACAAGGAAATGGTGCCTTTCCATGATGGGAGTTTTAAATTGGCAGAGAAGTCCGGCTGTGCTATCATTCCGGTGGCTATTACGAATACAGATGATATATTCGAGAACCACATTCCTTGGATAAAAAAGGCTGATGTAACGATTTGTTATGGGGATCCTATCTATATCAAGGATTTGGAGAAGGAAGATAAAAAACGGATTGGTGCTTATGTCCAGAATATTGTAAAAAATATGTATGATGAAATATTGTAAAAGTTTTAATTGATTTTTTAAAGAAAAATGTTAAAATGTTTAAGAGCGGGTTTACTCCCGAAAAATAAGTTTTGGAGGTACATACCATGAGGAGTATGATTAATTGGATTAATGGAATTGATCAGAGTGATTTCATTGATTTACCGGTACTGTCATTTAGCCTGAAGCCCCTAACCATAGTGTTACTGGTTGTTCTGGTGGTAATGATTGCTTTAATTGTGTTTTTATATATTTATGGTTCCAAGATGCAAAAGAAGCAGAAGGCAGCTCAAGAGCAAATGCAGGTCGGTGCTCAGACCGTATCTCTGCTGGTAATTGATAAAAAGCGGATGAAGCTAAAAGAAGCCGGATTTCCGGATATTGTATTAGAGCAGACCCCAAAGTATTTACGTGGTTCCAAAGTTCCGGTGGTAAAGGCAAAAATCGGACCCAAAATTATGACGTTAATGTGTGAGGATAAAGTATTTGATTTGATTCCGGTAAAAAAAGAAGTAAAAGTTGTAATGAACGGAATTTATATTATGGACGTTAAAGGAGCAAGAGGCGGCTTGGAGGAAAGAAAAGAAAAGGTTGGCTTCTTCAAAAGAATGGCAAATAAAGCCAGTGAAATGGCGAAAGAAAATATAGATAATAAAAATAGTAAAAGCAATAATAGTAGTAAAGGTAATAATAGTAGTAAAGGTAATAATAGTAGTAAAAACAATAAAAATAATAGTAGTAGTAAAAACAATAATAATAGTAAAAGCAATAATAATAGTAAAAATTATAAGGATAATAAAAGCAATAAATCTAAGAAAAAATAAAAAGCTATTATTAAGAGCCTGTTTACTATCTCAAAGATCACTAATATAAGATAGTAAACAGGCTCTTAAAGGGGTTACAGCATTAAAAATTAATATCCTCCTCGTCATTGCGAGCGAAGTGAAGCAATCCAGTTGTGGATTGTTGTAATTCCGATGAATTCTAACAGGTATTTATACTCACAATTGCAATGATTTAACCTCCCAAGCAAGTCCCTCGACTCTTAGGCGTTGGGTGGGGACTTGCTTGTCTCAGTGGAGCTGCTAGTACAGCATTGCATAAATATTGCTGAATAAAATGTTTGATATTTGCGTTAGCGCAAGGCGGAGGAAGGAGGCGATGCGGTGGCATCGTCGACTGACGACAACGCAGCGATGGCGTAAATAGCGAATATTTTATTCAGTGATATTTGCGCAATGCTGTACTAGGAGGTTATGAGCAAGTAGCGAAGCGGATTGCGAATATCCGATTTGACTTCTATCTTGTACAGAAATAAGAATAAAACAATCTGAAAGATGACTGCCATTCATATCCAGAGAATATTCTATGGTAACCAGAATCTTAGAAACTTCCATTTGAATATCAATCCGTGCCGTACTAATTTCAAGAAATAAGGAACCAAAAGGGGTATGATATTGATTGGCGGTCTTTTTTTTTGTATTAAAAACCATAGTATTATTTTGAGTACCCTTTTTAGTAAGTTCAACACAATCAGAAGTGATTTTCAAACAATTATTTGAAATACTGGTATTTTCTGCTTCTTCTTTCTGAATTTCCTTATAAAATATATAATGCTTCCCATTTTTTAAATAATACTCTCCCAGAGAAACTGTTTCGATCGGTTCTTCTTCATTAATATCATACTGCATTCCCGAGACAGAAACCAATACATTCTTATCCATAGCACCCTCCTAAAATTAATAACAGTTCAACCATGCATTCATAATTTGGCAGATTATGAATTTCAACCTAAAGTAGTATATGTCCATAGTATGATTATTCATATAGGGCGTCCGATCTATAGAAATATTTATACAAGTTGTGTTTAGTGAGCAAGCTCCCACGCACATCTTGTATAAATATTTCTGCATGGCTGACTGTTATTAATATTGTTCCATATTAACTTCGATAGCCTCTTCAATTGTATAGGGAAGAATGGTATTAGCAAAGTTTTTAAATTTTTCTGAACCATCACTTACAAAAAAGTTATACTCGCCTTGTTCCCTTGTGTTAGCAAGATTATCAAATCCTAGAGCATCTTTTAATGTTTTAGCAGTTTCATAAGCAGGATTGACCAGACTTACTTTTTCACCGATTGCTTTTTGAAGGATATGGCGTATCAATGGATAATGAGTGCAGCCAAGTAACAGAGTATCAATATCATAACATTTTAAATCAGTAAAATACCGTTCTGCAATTTCCAGAGTTACAGAATCATAAAGCAATCCTTCTTCCACAAGAGGTACAAACAAGGGACATGCTTTTGAGAATACTTGAATTTCAGGATGGATGGAGTGCAGGTATTTAGAATAAATTCCTGTACTTATGGTACCTTCCGTAGCAATTACACCGATTCGCCCATTAGCGGTTGTTTCGGACGCAATTTTTGCACCTGGTTTAATCACCCCGACTACTGGTATATCCGACTCTTTTGTAATTACATCTAACGAATAGGCGCAAGCGGTATTACAAGCAATTACAATTGCTTTTACATTTTGAGTTCTTAAAAATCGGACAATCTGCCTGGAGTAAGAGGTAACAGTATTTTTTGACTTACTGCCGTAAGGAACTCTTGCGGTATCTCCAAAATAAACAATGGATTCCTGAGGCATTTGCCGCATGATCTCTCTGGCGACTGTCAGACCGCCGGCCCCAGAATCAAATACACCAATCGGCGCATTATTTGACATATGAAAACTCCCATCTGTGCGCTTTAGCGCACCTTAAAATCAGGATGAGGAATCTTTAATTCCTCGAACTCCCATCTGTGCGCTTTAGCGCACCTTAAAATCAAGATGAGGAATCCTTGATTCCTCGAACTTCCTATCTGGAAAAACTTAACTGGATCAATTTTTTTACAAGCTCTTTTTTACTGATGCCGCGGTATTCCCATAGCATTGGATACATACTGATCGATGTAAATCCCGGCAAGGTATTGATTTCATTAAAAATAACTTCGTTGGTATCTTTTTCCAGAAAAAAATCCACACGGGAAAGACCATAGCCGTCCACTGCTTTAAAAATTTCCACAGCAGCCTCTCGGATGGTTTGGGCGATTCCGGAGGGAAGTTTCGGGGAAAGTACAGTTTTAGAATCGGTGCTGTTGTATTTCGCATCGTAATCATAAAAATCAGCATTTGTAAGTATTTCTCCTACATTAGATGCCTTTGGCTCGCTCCCGCCTAATACAGCACATTCCAATTCCCTTCCTACAATGGCTTCCTCTGCTAAAATCTTCCGGTCATGCTCTGCAGCTAAATTAAGAGCAGCAATTAATTCTTCCCGGGTATGGGCTTTGGATATACCTTGAGAAGAGCCTGCATTGGAAGGTTTTACAAATACAGGGTAGTCAAGTGTTTGTTCAATACGGTTTAATACATCTTCTATATTTACTAACTGATGTTTCCAAACCGGAACATATTTTGCCTGACGAATATGTAAAGAATCTACAATAAGTTTGGTATAAAGCTTATCCATAGCGACAGAGGAGGCGAGTACACCGCATCCGACATATGGAATCCGGGACAGTTCAATCAATCCCTGAACAGTTCCATCTTCCCCATATTTGCCATGTAGAACGGGGAAAATAACATCTATTTTCTCCAATGTGGTTTTCGTACCTTCCGTAACAAGGAGTCCTTTCTGGGTTGCATCGGGGGAGATTATCGCATTGATTTTACTTTTTCGCCATACTCCTGAAATAATATCTTCCGGGGCGTTCACTTTAACCCAATGTCCTTCTTTTGTAATTCCGATTAAAATGATATTATAGTTTTCCGAATCTATATTTGAAATAATTGTAGTTGCCGAAGTACAAGAAACTTCATGCTCGGAAGATTGACCACCAAACAAAACAGCAATAGTTTTTTTAATCATATAAAATAAATCCTTTCTTAGATTTCCGCGAGCAATGAGCCAAGCGCAGGGATGCATGCATACCTGCATTAGGCGAACGCCGCGAGGCGATTAGCCTGCCGCGAGCAATGAGCCAAGCGCAGGGATGCTTGCATACCAGCATTAGGCGAATGCTGCTAGAGGTGTTTATACCTGGCTATATTTTACTCTCAAATAATGAAATAATCAATTCTTTTATTTTAGATTTGTAAAAAATAGGGATTTCTTTAGAATTTAAAAGGCTTTCATATTCTTCCTCCGTAAGTATTTTCTTGAATTTTTCTTTGTTTTCATTGGTGATTACATCATATGTTTCATCTACATAGCATAAAGAAGGAAACATAACGCACCACCAATTCTTTCCTTTCGCCGCTCCTAATTCTATTCGCAGAGCCTGATAAGTGCCGGCGGGGAAGATCATGTCACCATATTGCTTGATCGGAAAATCATTCCAGCCAATGGTTGCCTTTGCATCATAAGAATAGCCATGAGAATTCATTACATTCACAGCGGTCTTTTCAATGATATCTAAATTTTTACGAATGATTTCTTTTGCTTGTTCAATATCTTCTGCATCTTTTAAATCATATCGAAGTAAGTCTAAGACTTCATCTTTTACCTGAAGTTTCAAGTTCTGATCCGATTCTAAATCACTGTTTGCAATTACGTGAAGGCGGAGAATCTCCGTGGAAATGCCCTCCTGTATACTTTGGGATTCGTTAGCAGCAGATGGTGGAGCGGAAAGGATATAAAGCAAACCAATTAAATATATGATGAATTTTCTGTTCATATGTATGTATCTCCATTCTTGTTTTCTTATATTATTGCCAATAAATGGGAAGATATACTCACAATCATTGCATTTATGTATATAGAGATAAAAGAAAAAAGGCCTTTTGCATACACAAAAAGCCTTTTTCTCAGAACTTCTCTTCTATTTCTTCTTCCGCAGGAAATGGAGAATTGTCATTGATGTCGTAATCGCTGTCATCTACATCGATTGCAGTACCATAAGTGATATCCTCTTGTAAAGTATCCTTTGGAGAATAGCCATAATATTCTTCTAAAGTAATTTGATCATCATATAGTAATCTGGCTAAATCTTTTCCTACATAACGGATATGCCAGGGTTCATAAGCATATCCTGTGATTTCGGATTTATCTTCAGGATAACGGATGATAAACCCGTATTTATAGGAATGATCCCGAAGCCACTTTCCTTCCGGCGTTGCGGAAAAAGTAAGATCCAGACGGTTGTGAATAGATAAAGTAGAAACATCCATGGAAAGTCCTGATTGATGTTCGCTGAATCCTGCTTTTGCAGAATACATATTAGTCCGTTTACTGCCATTAATAATCACATTTTTTTCATATATTTCCAATTGTCTGTTATAAGAACGATAGCCGGAAACACCATAGAGGCTTAATCCTTGGTCTTTTGCGGCATGGAACAAGTCTTCCAGAGCTTGTGCCGCTTCAGCCCGCATTAACTTCTTTTCACTGTAACTGGAAAAGCTAAAGGTAATATCGGGAATCCTTAAATCATCGGGAACATAGTCGGCAGGCAAACCATATTCTTTGTTAACAAGAACTGTAATACTGGAAGGTTCCGTATCAATGGCAATATATGTATGCTTTTCTTTTTGGTAAGATTCACTTGCATCCATTGTATTATCTGTTTCTCCTAACATTTTGTTATTATAATAATATTCAGATTCGGATGGATTATTACTGGCTCTGGAAGTCGGAGGGAGGAGAACATCATAGGCTACATATGAAATAACAAGAAGAGAGACAAGTACTAAAATTGATTTCTTCATAAGTATAATTCCTCTAAGGAACTGCCTGAAAAATAATTGTTAGCAAAAGTTGCTATTCAGCATTTCCTAACTGTCACATAGCTATTAAACCATGCAAGGTATTTGACTTTCCCTAATTTAGTTGAACATAACACTCCGTCATTGCGAGGAGTAGTGACGATTTTTCGCTCACAATGACGAGGGAAAACAATTTCTTAAATTATAACTATTCGTGATTTTTAGTTTTTCTTTGTGTTTTCATAATTATCCAATAATTGTGTCTTGATTTTCCACAATTGATCGGAGAGGTCAACATAGACTTTATGAGGGTTAATAAATCGTCTGGTTTCATCCCATAATGTATTTAGCTCTTGTTGACAATAGCTGCGAAGTTCCATAACGGATGGAGATTCATATACACATTGACCATTTTTGAAAATAGGAATCAAAAGTTCTCGGATTGTATAGGTATTAGGCTCTAAATACGTTCTTTTCCATGTTTCTACCGGATCAAAAAGTTTTAAGGTTTCATTTTCGTGGAATATTTCATCGGCAAGTGTAATTAAGTCAGCCTTTAATTTTCCCGTTTCTTTATCGTAGATCCGAAAGATAGTTTTATTTCCCGGATTGGTTATTTTCCAGGTATTTTCAGAAAGTTTGATTCTTGGAATAAATTCATCCTCTTTTTTCATTGCAGCTAATTTATATACACCACCGAAGGCAGGACAGTCTTTGGAAGTAATTAAGTTTGTTCCCACTCCCCAGGAATTCACGGTGGCTCCCTGTGTTTTCAGGGAATCAATTAAATATTCATCCAAATCACTGGATGCACAAATAAGAGCTTCCGGGAATCCGGCTTCGTCAAGCATCTTTCTTGCTTTTTTTGAAAGATAAGCAAGATCCCCACTATCCAGACGAATGCCGTATACCTTAGGCATTTTTCCGGCTTCTTTTAATTCTGTAAAGACTTTAATGGCATTTGGGACACCGGAACGTAAAGTATCATAAGTATCCACTAATAGGGTGGTGTTATGTGGATAGAGCTGTGCATATTTGCGAAATGCGGTTAGTTCATCTCCGAAACTCATGATCCAGCTATGAGCATGAGTTCCTAATGCGGGGACATTAAATTTCTTGGAACAAAGCACGTTGCTGGTACCGATACAGCCGCCGATCACAGCTGCCCTGGCTCCAAGCGTTCCGGCATCCGGACCTTGAGCACGGCGAAGACCAAATTCCATTACACCATCCCCTCTTGCTGCAAAGCAGACACGGGATGCTTTGGTTGCGATTAAGCTTTGGTGGTTAACTATATTTAACAGTGCTGTTTCGATAAATTGAGCTTCCATAATGGGAGCGACAACTTTTACTAAAGGTTCCATAGGGAAAACAACAGTACCTTCCGGGATGGCATAAATATCCCCTGTAAAATGGAAACCGGCTAAATAATCTAAAAATTCTTCATCGAAAATATTTAAACCTCTTAGATAGGAAATATCCTCGTAAGAGAAATTTAATTCTTTTATATATTCAATTACTTGCTCCAGACCGGCACAGACGGCATATCCGCCATTGCATGGGTTAACCCGATAGAACACATCAAAAACAACGACTTCACTTACGTTGTTTTTAAAATATCCCTGCATCATGGTCAGTTCATAAAAATCTGTTAATAGTGTTAGGTTTTCAGTCATAAAACTCTCCTCTCCCTCTGTGTATTTTCATACATTCATCCTGTAAATATATGGTTAAACGATATTATCATGCAACGAAATAAGAAAAAAGTCAAGGTATTTTGTTATTTGTAAGCCAAAAGGAAAGCCAAAATGCATATTCGGTAAAATTATGAATGCACGTCTGAACAGCAACTTATTTTCCAACTTATTTTAGTTTCTTTTTTAGCTTGACAAAAAACAAATTGTATAATATATTCATAAATAATATTAAGATAAAGATGTTGATGGAGACAGTAAGTTTATTTTGAAAATTTCAGTGAGCCGGTGATAGTGGAAAATCGGTATGAGTAAGGTAAACGGAAGATCCCTCCGAAGTCGCAGGTCAAACGGAACAATCCAAGTAGGCCTAGCCGGTGTTCACCGTTATATGAATCGTGTATAAAAAATTGTTGATATATAGTTGAACGATGTATCAGGTCAATTTCCGTACACTAAATGGGTGGTCAAATGAAAGCATAAAGCTCTCATCCTGTTTAGGATGGGGGCTTTCTTTTCGAGTGCGGCACAGCATCCACCTGATTTTTAGTCAAATACCCCACTGCAAGCAAGCTTGTGCTTGGTTCATTACTCGCGGGAATTAAAAGTTATTTAACCGACAAAGAAATTCTTGCGACTTTAATCGTGGGTAATGACTTGCTTGTGATGACATGGGTATAAGCCCGTGTCATCATAAGCGTTTGCGAAGCAAACGTCGGTTACGAGCAAGTAGCGTAGCGGATTGCGAGTATCCACTTTAACGAAAGGAAGGTAAAATATGTCAATGTATCAAAAAGTATCCACGGATTTAAATTTTGTGGAACGGGAAAAACAAGTAGAGCAATTTTGGAAAGATAACAAAATTTTTGAAAAGAGCATTGAACAGCGAAATCAATGCCCAACCTATACCTTTTACGACGGTCCTCCCACATTACAATGGAAAACCACATATCGGTCATGTACTAACCCGGGTAGTCAAAGATATGTTTCCAAGATACCATACCATGAAAGGCCGCATGGTACCAAGAAAAGCTGGATGGGATCTACATGGTCTTCCGGTGGAGCTGGAAGTGGAAAGGTCATTGGGACTGGACGGAAAAGAACAGATTGAAGAATATGGTTTGGAACCGTTTATTGACAAATGTAAAGAATCGGTTTGGCAATATAAGGGAATGTGGGAAGATTTTTCCGGTACAGTCGGCTTTTGGGCAGATATGGACAATCCTTATGTAACCTATCACAATGAATTTATCGAGTCAGAATGGTGGGCATTAAAAGAAATCTGGAAGAAAGGATTATTATATAAAGGTCATAAAATAGTACCCTACTGTCCAAGATGCGGAACCCCTCTTTCTTCTCATGAAGTCGCTCAGGGATATAAAGATGTAAAGGAAAAATCAGCCATTGCAAAATTCCGTTTACAGGAAAAAGAAAACGAATATATTTTAGCATGGACCACAACACCGTGGACACTTCCTTCCAATGTTGGGAACAATGTAAATCCGGAAGAAACCTACGTAAAAGTAAAGGTTCAAGTGGATGCGAAAGATAATGTATTAAAAGAAGGGGAAGAAGAAAATGCAGTGAAGACAGAATACTACATTTTAGCTGAAGCACTTCTTTCTGTAATCGGAGGAAAGTATGAAATAGTGGAATCGTATACAGGAAAGGATTTGGAATATACCCAATATGTTCCCCTATTTGACTATGCTTTCAACCACCCAGACGGAAGAACCGGTTTTCCTGCGGAGGAAACAGCTGATCGTACTATGGTCGGGAACAAAAGAGCATTCTATGTAACCTGCGATGGTTATGTAACTTTAAGTGACGGTACCGGAGTAGTGCACATTGCGCCGGCTTTTGGTGAAGACGATGCAAGAGTAGGTAGTAAGTATGACCTTCCCTTTGTACAGCTGGTAGATGAAAAAGGACAGATGAAAGCAGAAGCTACCGACATGGTAGGTCTTTTCTGTAAAAAGGCAGATGAGGTAGTATTCCGCTTGTTGGGAGAGAAAAAATTATTATTTAAATCCCTAAAATTTGAGCATAGCTATCCATTCTGCTGGAGATGTGATACACCGCTTATCTACTATGCAAGAGAATCCTGGTTCATTAAAATGACAGCCGTAAAAGACGATTTAATCCGCAACAATAACACCATTAACTGGATTCCCGAAAGTATTGGAAAAGGTCGTTTCGGTGACTGGCTGGAAAACATTCAGGATTGGGGAATCAGCCGGAATCGTTATTGGGGAACGCCTCTTAATATATGGGAATGTTCCTGCGGTCATATGCATTCCATCGGAAGTATTGAAGAATTAAAATCTCTTTCAAAAAATTGTCGGTCGGATATTGAACTTCACCGTCCTTTCATAGATAATGTAACCTTTGTCTGTGAGAAATGCGGAGGTGAGATGCACCGCGTACCGGAAGTAATCGACTGCTGGTTCGACTCAGGAGCCATGCCGTTTGCACAGCATCATTATCCTTTTGAAAACAAAGATCTATTTGAGCAGCAATTTCCAGTAGATTATATTTCCGAAGCAGTTGACCAGACAAGAGGCTGGTTTTACTCCCTGCTGGCAGAATCTACATTACTGTTTAATAAAGCACCCTATAAAAATGTTATTGTTTTAGGGCATGTGCAGGATGAAAACGGGCAAAAAATGTCCAAATCCAAAGGGAATGCAGTGGATCCCTTTGATGCACTGAAAGAATTTGGTGCAGATGCCATTCGTTGGTATTTCAGTGTAAACAGTGCGCCATGGCTGCCAAATCGTTTTTACGGAAAAGCGGTTATGGAAGGTCAGAGGAAGTTCATGGGAACCTTGTGGAATACCTATGCATTTTATATTCTTTATGCCAATATTGATAATTTTGACCCAGCCAAATATACCTTGGATTATGATAAACTTCCGGTTATGGATAAATGGTTATTATCCCGATTGAATACTGTGGTAAAAATGGTAGATACTTATTTTGAGAATTATAAAATTACAGAAACCGCAAGAACACTTCAGGATTTTGTAGATGAACTCAGCAACTGGTATGTCCGCCGCGGGCGGGAACGTTTTTGGGCGAAAGGAATGGAGCAGGATAAAATCAATGCTTATATGACGCTTTATACGGCGCTTATTACCATTTGCAAGGCAGCAGCACCCATGATTCCGTTTATCACCGAAGAAATTTATCAAAATCTGGTTTGCGGTCTGGATAAATCAGCACCAGAAAGTATCCATTTATGTGATTATCCTGTGGTTAGGGAAGAGTGGATTGACAAGGAACTGGAAAAAGATATGGAGAAGGTTCTTAATATTGTAGTATTAGAGTAGTGCATGCAGAAATAGTGCTAATGTTAAAAATCGTCAGCCAATTGGAAAAATGTATGTAAAAGCAGATAAAGAGGAAAATTCTTTGGATTTATCTTCGTTCTATGTTCAGATTATGAAAGAAGAATTAAATGTCAAGGATGTTATTTTTAAAGATGATGTAAGAGATTTTACATCCTATACCTTTAAACCCCAGCTTAAAACACTTGGGAAACGTTTTGGAAAACAGTTGAATATTTTAAAAGAAGTGCTGGGTGAACTGGATGGAAATAAGGCAATGGACGAGTTGAACGAAAAAGGAACTTTAACTGTTATGATTGAAGGAACAGAAGAAGTTCTTGAAAAAGATGATTTATTAATTGAAGCGGCACAAATGGAAGGTTATATGTCTGAGTCAAATTATGGAACTACGGTTGTTCTGGATGCTAATCTTACGAAAGAGCTTGTGGAAGAAGGGTTTGTACTGGAAATCATCAGTAAAATTCAGACCATGCGAAAAGAAGCTGACTTTGAAGTAATGGATCATATCAAGGTATATTTAAAAGGAAATGATACGATTGAATCCATCTTAAAGAAAAATGAAGCGGCAGTGAAAGATAAAGTATTAGCTGACGAAATCCTTTATGGAACCGAAAGCGGTTTTACAAAGGAATGGAATATCAATGGAGAAAATGTAATTATGGGAGTGTATCGAGTCCAAGTTATAACTTAATTCCATTTTATGGTTTTAAAATTTATTAATTTGAGATATAATTCATATATCTGCAGTAATATGCTCCATCACCAAAGAGAATTGTAACATTTTCTAAGATGATGCAGTAACAGGAGGACACAGCAATGAAATTCTCAATGTTTAATTTACTAGCAAAAATAAGGAGATCGCCGATGAAAAAAGAATTGAATAAAGAGGTATTTAAAACGGAAGTGATTGCCTATACAAAGGTACTCAGCTTTAAAAGTATTGAAGAGGCAAGTCCGCAGCAGTTATTTGAAGCGGTATGCTATGCTTTAAAAGATTATGTCATGGATCAATGGATGGCATCCCATAAGGAAAGAGAAAAAAAAGATGCAAAAATGGTTTATTATTTATCTATGGAATTTTTAATGGGACGGACATTAGGAAATATGATTCTTAATCTGAAAGGGAATGAAGCAATTTCACAAGGTCTGGAGGAATTGGGAATTGACTTGAATGCCATGGAAGATATAGAACCGGATCCGGCTCTTGGAAATGGTGGTTTGGGAAGGCTGGCAGCCTGCTTTTTTGATTCTCTGTCTACGTTAGGTTATATGGCGTATGGCTGTGGAATCCGCTATAAATATGGTATGTTCAAGCAGGTAATTGAGAATGGCTTTCAGGTGGAAAGAGTAGGATGACTGGCTTCGGAATGGGAATCCTTTTGAAGTAAAACGCCCGGAATATGCTGTTGAAGTAAAATTTGGCGGGTATGTGGCTTATCGGAAGGGAGAAGACGGAAAAGAAAGATTTGTTCATGAAGGATATCAGTCCGTTCTTGCAGTGCCATACGATATACCGATAGTAGGATATGAAAATAATATGGTAAATACCCTTCGTATCTGGGATGCTGAAGCAATTGATACGTTCAGTCTGGATTCCTTCGATAAGGGAGATTATCAAAAAGCAGTGGAACAGCAAAATCTGGCACGAACCATTTGCGAAGTTCTCTATCCCAATGATAATCATTATGCAGGGAAGGAATTGCGTTTGAAACAACAATATTTCTTTGTATCTGCGAGTATTCAGCGTGCCGTTACAAAGTATATGAAACATCATGATGATATCCGTAAGCTATCGGAGAAGGTTTGCTTTCAAATGAACGATACCCATCCTACGGTAACCGTACCGGAGCTTATGAGAATTTTGATGGATGATTATGAATTGAGCTGGGATGAAGCTTGGAAAGTTACCAATAAAACCTGTGCATATACCAATCATACCATTATGTCGGAAGCTCTGGAAAAATGGCCGCTTGAGTTATTTTCTAGATTACTTCCAAGAATTCATCAAATTGTGGAAGAAATTAACCGCAGGTTTATTATTGAGATACAGACTATGTATCCCGGAAATAATGATAAAATTGCAAAAATGGCAATAATTTATGATGGACAGTTAAGAATGGCAAATCTGGCAATTGTAGGGGGATTTTCTGTAAACGGAGTAGCAAGGCTTCATACGGAAATTTTGAAAACAAAGCAGTTAAAAGATTTTTATGAAATGATGCCGCAGAAGTTTAACAATAAGACCAATGGGATTACCCAGAGAAGGTTCTTGCTTCACGGTAATCCTCTTCTTGCAAAATGGGTAACGGAAAAAATCGGTGACCAATGGATTACTGATTTGTCTAAAATCGAGCATTTGGCAGTATTTGCTGATGATGAAAAGAGCCAGACCGAATTCATGAATATTAAGCATCAAAATAAGATAAGGCTTGCTAAATATATTAAAGAACACAATGGAGTGGATATAGATCCGTATTCTATCTTTGATGTACAGGTAAAACGTCTTCATGAATATAAGAGACAGCTTCTTAATATTCTTCATGTGATGCATGTTTATAATGAGATTAAAAAGAATCCGGAAATGGAATTCTATCCGAGAACCTTTATTTTTGGAGCAAAAGCATCAGCGGCTTATCACAGGGCAAAGAGTATTATCAAGTTAATTAATAGTGTTGCAGACGTGATAAATAACGATCGTTCCATTAATGGAAAAATAAAAGTAGTATTTATCGAAAATTACCGTGTGTCAAATGCGGAAATAATATTTGCGGCAGCAGATGTTTCAGAACAGATTTCTACAGCCAGCAAGGAAGCAAGCGGAACCGGTAATATGAAGTTTATGTTAAATGGAGCGATTACTCTTGGAACAATGGATGGTGCCAATGTTGAGATCGTAGAAGAAGTGGGCGAAGAAAATGCGGTCATTTTCGGACTTACATCCGATGAAGTAATTCAATATGAAGAAAACGGCGAATACAATCCAAAAGATATTTATAACATTGACCAGGGTATTCGTGCGGTATTGACACAATTGATTAATGGGACTTATTCTCCCCAAAATCCGGAACTTTTCCGTGATATCTATAATTTCTTGCTGGAAAGAAATGGATATGAGAAAGCAGATCAATACTTTATCTTAAAGGATTTTCGTGATTACGAAGAAGCACAGAAGAAAATTGAGAGAATGTATCGTGATGAAAAAGGATGGGCAAGATCAGCAATGCTCAATACAGCGCATGTGGGTAAATTTTCATCTGATCGGACCATTCAGGAATATGTGGATGAGATATGGCATTTAGACAAAATCACGGTGGAGCTTTAATATGCTATTGCTTTCAAAAAATTGCAGTCAAATACCCCGCAGCAAGCTACGGGGTATTTGACCCTGCAACATTCGCTTGGCTCATTGCTCGCGGGAATAAAAAACAAGTTTTTTAGGTAATAGCATATAAAATAGGAGAAAAGTAAATGACAAATAAGCAAATCTTAGGGCTTGTAATTGCAGGAGTATTATTTATCACAACAGGAGTTACCAGTGTGTTTTCACAAAACATGGCGGAACAAATGCTGGCTGGTTCAAGTACTTTTACTGGAATTTTAGGACAAATGTATGGAACCTCTAATTCAGTCACTCTTCCGGAAGAGAATTTTATTGGAATTGTAAGAGTAGAAGGAACCATTCAGGATACAGGATCTTCTTCTGCATTTACCTCGGTTTCTTATGACCATTATGGAATATTGAGATACATTGACAAGATGATGAGTTCTGATTATAACCAAGGTATCCTTCTGGTAATTAACAGTCCGGGAGGAACCGTTTATCATAGTGACGAGCTTTATTTGAAATTAATGGAATATAAACAGGAAACGGGAAGACCTATTCATGCTTATATGGAGCAGGAAGCTTGTTCCGGCGGATACTACATTGCGATGGCGGCAGATAAAATTTCTGCCAATCGCAATGCATGGACCGGATCAATCGGGGTTCGGATCTCATATTACAACTATAGTGAATTGATGGATAACCTTGGAGTGGAGGAAATTCATATAACCAGTGGTGAAAATAAAGCAATGGGGTCATCCGGTACTCCTCTTACAGAGGAACAAAAAGATATTTTCCAAAGTCTTGTGGATGAATCTTATGAGCAATTTTTGGAAATTGTAGCGGATGGAAGGAAAATGACAGAAGCTCAGGTAAGACCTTTGGCTGATGGGCGTATTTATACGGCAAAACAGGCACAGGAGGTTCAGTTAATCGATGCTGTGGAGGGCTATTCAGAGTTTGAACTTGCATTTCGCAAAGAGGTAGGCGGAGGGTCTGTCATTTATGAGCCTTATTTTGGAGCAACTGGTATCTTTACCTCTCTAATGTCTGCTTATGGAAAAAATCAAAATAAATCAGACGGGCAGCTCTTGAGCGAGTTTTTAGAGAAGGAAGGAAATGGGGTGCCACTTTATTATGCAGGAAATTAATAAACCAAATTATGCAGGTTTTTTTGTAAGGCTGGCAGCGGCAGCGGTGGATGGCTGTATTATAGCAGTATGTATTGGGGCTGTTAAAATTTTTTTATGGTTTGCAACATTAGATATTGGATATAATCCATTGGGCAGAGTTATATTATATCAATTTACCATTGAAAATATCCTTTTTTATATTCTGACATCTGCTTATTATGTTTTGCTCACTTATGGAGCCGGCGCTACAATCGGAAAAAAACTAATGCGGCTGGAAGTGACAACGCAAGAAGGAAACAGACTTTCCTTTATGATGGCTCTTTATCGGGAAACAATAGGAAAGTACCTTTCGGCGTCGATTATTTATATTGGATATTTTTTAATCGGTGTTGATAATGAAAAAAAGGGTCTTCATGATATTCTTTGCGATACAAGGGTAATTTATAGCTTTGAACAAAAAGAAAAAAACTCCATAAAAAAGTTTTCTGATGATACTTATATGAAAGATATGTATGGGAATGATATGCCCTAGTACAATTTATTCAATGCTGTACTAGTCATTGTAACTGTTTTATTAAAAATTTTTTTTCTGATGGTATACTTCATCTCATTATGGACACAATAATGATGAGGTGATTAGAGTGAATGATAAGGTAAAAGCTTTTTTTAGTCAAAAAGGATTTTATATATCACTTCTTGTGGGAGTGATAGCCATTCTTGCAGTAGGCATAATAAGCGCAAACATGTTTACCCGTAAGGATGAGGTTGTACCCAGGGTGGCGGAAACTGAGCCGGAAGCTTCCCTGGTAGAAACCGTTCCGGAACCAGGTGTTTCTATTGCGGTTAATCCGATTATTGAGACACCGGTTGTAGAAGTACCGGAGGTAAAGAAGGCAGCAGAGGAGGTTGCAGAAGAAGCAGCGGAAGAGGAAACAGCATCAGCTCAGGAAGTTGCAGAGACAGATTCAGAGCCGGAAATGCTGCCGGTAGTCAGTCAAAGTGAGAGAATCTCTAATTTGACGTTTGATGAGGAAAAGGGTTTGCTATGGCCGATTACGGGTGATGTAATCCTTCCTTACAGTATGGATAAATCGATCTATTTTAAAACTCTGGCTCAATATAAATGTAATCCGGCAATGATAATATCCGGCAAGGAGGATATGAAAGTACTTGCCGCTTATGATGGGGTTATAACAGCAGTAAATAGTAATGAGGAAACTGGTCTTACGATCACAATGTCTATTGGAGATGGTTATGAAGTCGTTTATGGGAATTTGAAAGATGTATCCGGAGTGGTTGGTGATTTTGTAAAAGAAGGAACTGCTTTAGGAAAGCTTTCAGCACCTACTAAATACTATGTGGAAGAAGGAGCAAATTTATTTTTCCAGGTAGTCCAAAATGAACAAATTGTAGATCCAATGCTGGTACTTCGATAAACTCCGCGATGGCAATGAGGCGTGGAAAATAATAAAAACACCTGGAATAAAGCTTGCTTGATTCCGGGTGTTTTTATTATTTTATAGGGCGAAGCCCGCGAACGAGGAAGGTGCGGAGCATCTTTCGAGTTTGCACACGCCGGGGTAGTGGGAAGCCGGAATAAAGCTTGCTTGCTTCCGGGTATTTTTATTATTTTATACGAGGAACATAGTTCCTTGAGAGAAGCCCGCGAACGAGGAAGGTGCGGAGCATCTTTCCGAGTTTGCACACCGGGAGCAGTGGGAAGCCGGAATAAAGCTTTGACTATT
>JALQSN010000822.1:0-20858 GCA_023690525.1 Holotrichia oblita | reverse complement strand
TATTAATCTCGTTCAAAAAGTGTTTTAGTGTTCCGTCGTAATAATTATCATTGTCAATTATCAACACTCCGCCCAAAAGCTTAGCGTCAATCAAATACTCAAAATCAACTTTTTCTTTATGCTTTGCGGAAAAAATCTTCTCTATTTTTGCCGCTTGCTCCTTTTCTAAGGGGATATGGCTGTAAACCTTGATAGAATTCATTTAGCTTTCCCACCTTGCAAGCGCGTCATCAATAATTTTCTTGTTATCCTTAGGCGTAACCTCTCTGCTCAACACCTTAGAGGCAATATCCAAACTCATATCACTGATTTGCTTCTTTAATTCGTCGTGCATGTGCTTTTGCTCAGCTTCCGCTTCCTTACGCGCGTCCGATAAAATATCGCCCGCGTGAGTATGCGCTTGCGCGATAATTTCTTCCTTCTTTGATTCGGCGGCAGCCAAAACTTCCATACTCATTTTGGCAACGTCCTGCTTAGTATCCTCTATCATTTTTTCATAGTTTTGTTTGATAGTAAGAGCTTCCGCGTTAAGCTTAGCGTTCTCATTGTATACCGCTTCGTATAAATCTCTTCTCTTTTTTATCATTTTACTGACGGGCTTGTATAGTAATAGATATAATACGACCACAAGTATTATTAAATTAACCGCATATATCAATATAGAGACCCAGCTTAATCCAAGAGCTTCAATAATTTCATTCATATTTTTAAAAGTTCCTCCGACAACTTATAAAAGCAAGCCGCTACGGCAAATAATCCTTACAATTATACGCTAAACCGCTTGATTTTAAAGTAAATCTTTTAGCGGTTTATTTTTTAATTTTAAAGCGGCAATAAAACTTTTAGCTACTTGCTGTATACCAACAAAGCTATAAACGCGCCGTAAATCGCGGTTGTTTCCGCAAACGCCAACCCAAGCAGCAAAACCGTACGGATTTTTCCTTCTGCTTCGGGTTGTCTTGCGATAGATTCAACAGCTTTTCCCGTAGCTATACCCATACCGACGCCTGCGCCTATACCGGTAAATACCGCGATACCCGCTCCTATTGGCCCGTTACTGACTTCCAGTAAAAATGTAACAACCGATAAAATTTGTGACAACAACATTTTTCTCTCTCCCGCTGTTTATATTATTTTAATTTATTTTTATTATTGTTTTAAAAGCTTTATTGATAATTGTTATTGTTATTAATACAATTTTTTAAATGGTTTTCTAAAACCGTTATAATTTTTTATATTTAAATGCAATTACTTTTTTAATATCTTTCTAAAACCGATTAATTATATAAGCCGCTATTCCGTGGCTTCCGCGATAAAGTTCATTGACAACGTCATAAACACATAAGCTTGAATAAGCGCGTGAAAAGCCGTAAAAATAAGGTTGCCGAAAATCGGAATTCCGATTGATAAAAGCGGTGTTACGGAATTCAAAACTCCGTATAGCATGTGCATAATCAAAAATCCGCTGAAAACGCTGCCGTACATACGCAAAGCCATCGAAAACGGAATTATCGCATCTGTAACTACGTTTATCGGATTAGGGAAAACGGGAACCTTTTTTACTCTAAAAAAGTACCTTCCCAAACGGTTGAGCCTTTTTTCCTTAACGCCGTAAATCTGTATTATTACAAAAGTTAATAGTCCCATCGTAAGCGCCGCGTTTAAGTCTGATGTCGGCGGACGGAGCCCCAGCATTTCAATCATTGTTCCTAAGAAAATAAACGCCGCAACGGCAAAATACCACGGCCCGATAACATTTGCGTTATGCCCTACCGTGGAATGCGCGGATTTATCAAACATACTGACAATACCTTCAACAAAAAGCCTTAGCCCCGAAGCTTTGTCGTTTTCGCGCCATTTAGGAATGCAAAATACTCTGATAAAAACTGCGAAAAGTATTATAATAACACTGACAATAAGAGCCGAAAATACGGTTTCGGTGATATCTTGTCCCCATAATTCAATAAGTTTTTTCGGAAAAAGTTCCGGAGTTTCACTCGCTATAAAGTTAGATTTGCCGAAAATCATTTTATCAACCTCTGTCAAGCCCTTTTACTATAATATTGTAACCCTAATAAAAATTTTTTGCAAGTGTTTTAACGTGCTTTAAGCGAAACTATGAGTTAGGTACTGTTGTTAAAAAAGTTTCGTAATAAGCACAGCTTAATATTTGTCATACATAACCGTTCTTATACCCTCAAAAAAACGCTTGTTGAATTCATTTATATTATATCTTATAACCGACTTATTTTCGGTTTCAAAACCGCTTACTTGCCGCCAAACTCCGTCCGTCTTTTTAAATTCGTAATTTCCGATGTTAGGCGTTATCAAATTATCTTCTATAAAAAAAGTGTGCGGGAAAATTTCCGCGCTCCTTTTATATGCGTTGAGCATTTTTAAAACATTTACAATCCTAACTTGAATAAAATCCGCTATGCCTTTATTTACGCTCAAACCGTCAAAAACTAATCTGTCAAATTCCTTGAAACCGCTCAATATTTTTTCTAAATAGTCAACGTATTCGTCCTCTCCGTTTATATTATTAAAAGTAAAAACAACCTCGTCAATTTTGGTCGAATCTACCATTACATAGCCTAAAATCTCTTTAGAAAGTTCGTTTAACGGCATAATATTCTTTATAGCGGGGTTAAATAAATAACTGCTTTCTGTGGCGTTCCCGTTTCCTTGCGTTGTATCGTTCGGATTTATATCCGATTTTTTTGAAATAATATAGACTTTGCCGCCGTCTGAAAATGTTTCTTCAATTTTATTTTTCATAGCCGTAATATCCCGACTGATAAAGAAATCATAGTGAGAAGTCATATTTTGATATATTTCAGTAAGTAATGCGGCGTCGTTTTTATCCGCTTCTCTAATATCCAAATCCAATGCTTTATTAAATCTAACAATCCTCTTTTCATATTGCAAAATACCTGCAAAACCAAACTTTGTATAGTAGCTGTCGTTAAAAGGATGTAAAGCTAATATTTCTATATTTTCCGACGCGGCTTTAATCAGAGCGTCCTTCATCAGCTCCGTCATTACTCCTCTTTCTCTATAATCCGGATGCGTACAAACCGCGCTTATGAATTCTAAATTAATATTTTGATTAAAAAAACTTCCGCTCTTTTTCACAAAAAATAGCTCGGCAATAATTTTATCAGATTCGGTTTTATATAAAATTTTGTCTTTTGAATAATTCAATGCAAAAAAATAGTCAACAAAGGTTGACGTATCAAAAAAACATAAGTCGTACAATTCTCGTATTTTTTCTTTTAATTCCATTTTTTAACCGTAGTGTATTTAATTTATAAATGATAAATTCTTTTAAGTTGTTACCTTAAAAATTGTTAAAAATTTTTTATGTTATTACTCTTTTAAAAATATATTTATCAAAAATCTTATGGGGATGATAACTAAGCTTAGCTTTTCTTAAGCCCTCTATTCCCATATCTTCTTGATTTTAATATAAACGCAGCCGTTTAAAAAGTCTTTAGCTTCAAAATTATTAATTGCCGCGTATATACCCTCATATTGAATATCGGCTTTTTCAAAATGTACTTGCCCGACATTGTTTACAGACTTTGAAACAATACCGAATGCGGCTATTTTTCCGTCAATTTCAATAACCGGACATTTAATCCCGAGCGCATCCATATTGTCAATAGCCCTGAACAGCGCGATTTTTTCTACCGTTCCGTCCGTTTCGGATTCGGCTTCCCATTTACTGTACAATTGCTCAATTTCCGCTCTGTCGCTTTCTGTGTATTCTCTGAAAACGGCAATCCCGTTATAAAGAGATTTGAATTTGTTGAGATGATTACGCTTTGAATGCAGTTTTTTACCGGCTAAACTTATTAAGTCTTCAGTCAAATAAATATAATCCGAATAATCCCTATCGTACTTTTGATTATAGCCGGCTAAACCGCTTAATATATTTCAACTGCTCCGTCGGAATTTGACTGATATGAAATCTCTTACCCTCTTCCTCACGCTCGACTATTTGAATATAGGTTGTAATATCGGCATTGTTATCACATATAAAATAGTAAATAAATTTATTTATCCAGTAGTTTCGTACAATAATACACTCGTCCGCTACTGTAAATTCCGTTTTACCGGAATAATCCCATTCGTAAATAGTTGCAAAATCATAAACCGACGACAAACTGCTATATTTAGAAAAGAAACTGTTGAAAAGTGGCATATCGCTTAATTCTAGCTTTTTAAATTCCATAAATAAACCTTAACCGTTAATTATACTACCAAAAATTATAGCACTTTAAAATTAAATTAACAAGCAAAAAAATTATGTTAATAAGTTTTTTTTAACGCATTACGGTTGTATTATTTTTAGCGTTATGTTACGATATTATCATAATGAAAAAATTTAATTATCCGCTTTTGATAGCAAGCAACAACGTGGGAAAAGTCAACGAATTTAAAAGTATTCTAAAAGACAGTTTTGATAAAATATTGAGTCCTGCCGATATCGGATTTGAGTTCAAAGTTGAAGAAACCGGAAAAATCTTCTATGAAAACGCCCTCTTAAAAGCGGAATACGCTGTAAAGAGTCTTAAAGATTTTGCCGTTTTAAGCGATGACAGCGGGCTTATCTGCAAAATTAGTTTGAATGGCGAACCGGGTATTTACAGCGCGCGGTACAGTCAAGACGGAGATAATATATCGCTGTTATTAAAAAAACTACAAAACATCCCCGACAGAACCGCATACTTTGAATGCTGTCTTGTGTTGATATTACCAAACGGCAATATTTTGTCCGCTGAAGGTAAAACATACGGGCATATTACAAAAGAAAAACACGGCACAAACGGTTTCGGTTATGACCCTGTTTTTTATTCAAACGAGTTAAAAAAAGTTTTCGGCGAATGCTCCGAGAGCGAAAAAAACTCCGTCAGTCACCGCGGAAAAGCTTTAACCTGTTTATCAAAAAAATTATCGAAATATGTTTTAGATTAGTTTTTAAAAGTTCTATTTAAGTAGGGAGTTTATAAATTATGCCAAATACAAAAGTTTATGAGTTCGATGCTGAAATCAAAAAAGTAGACGGCATAGACGGAGCTTACATTGAGTTCCCGTTTGACGTAAAAACAGAATTTAACAAAGGCCGCGTACTTGTCAACGCTACTTTTGACGGCGTTCAATATTCCGGTCAACTGGTTCGTATGGGTACGCCTTGCCATATTATAGGTTTACGCAAAGATATCAGAAAAAAAATAAACAAGCAAGCCGGAGATACGGTTAAAGTCACTATTTGTGAAAGGTAATATTAATTATTTTACAGTATCTACTAAAAGAAGCTGTCGGTTATTAGCCGGCAGCTTCTTTTTTTCTCTTTTTCTTTTTTGAAAAATGTTTTTTAAAGAATTTTAAGATTTTATCCTCATTCTTATGCAACAATATAAACGCGCCGATGAGAGCCGCTATCAGCACTCCCCAAACCGCAAGCCCCCAACCTTTGAACGGAATAATTTGTCCCGAACCGAAGAAACAAACGACGGCAAGCGCAATAGGACGTGTAAACAAAACGGTGAAAAAGAAAAACCTATAACTCATTGAGGTAAGCCCCGCGACGATACATAAAAGGTCGTCGGGAAACATTGGGAACAAAAACATTAACACAAGAATGTATTTGCCTTTTTTATTGATAAGTTTTCGGTATTTCTCTGCGTTTTCCTTTCCTACTATCCAATTTGAAAGTTTTTTGCCGAAGATTTTTCCGAGTGAAAACGCTATCATAGAGCCTAAAAGCAAGGCAATAGTACCTAAAATAAATGCTTTTAACGGACCGCATAAGGCTATTCCCACAACGTTTAATACAATAGACGGCAACGGGATAAAAAGTATTTCAATAATCCCTAAAAGTACATATCCCACTTCTCCCCAAAAACCAAGCGACAGTATAAAATCTTTAATCTTGTTCATATCGTTGAAGCTTTGGACAATATCGAGGCGGTGAAGAATTCCGAATAAAACAGCAAAAACAGTTACTACTATTAATTATAATAAAGCTTAACCTGAAAATCGCGGTAACTTTTTTAATATACATAACGGAAGCAAAAACTTGAAACAACAACGCCGCCCCTACACACAACCATTTAAAAAGAGGCGTCGCGTCATGAAACAGAAACAATATCGTAATAATCAAGAAAACATTAACTACAACAATACTTGTATGTAAGTCGGTATTACTATTTCCGTCTTTTTTTGCTCTTTTTTTGCTAGGTTCCGACTTGACGTTTTCCTGTTTCTTAGTTTCAGTTTTTTTAATCGGTGTTTCACTTTTTTTAGCTTCGGGTATTATATTTTCGACTGCTTTTAATTCGGGTTTATTTATCGTTGCTTCACTTTTTTTAGCTTCGAATTTTATATTTTCAAGTTCTTTCGGTTTCGTTTCGGTTTTTTTTACGGTAGGTTTTTGTTTTGGTTTCTTATCCTTTGTTTCGCTTTTCTTTGCAATAGCTTTTTTAGAAGGCGTTTTTCCAGCCGCAGTTTTTTTATCCATACTTTTATCCGCCTCCGTTTTTAAATATTAAGTCTATTTATTAATACTTAATCTAGTATATGTAATTTTTCTATATTTTATTATGAACAATTATTCAAATATGTTTTTAACACTCCTTAAATCATTTTAAAAATTAAATTAAATTGAATTTTGTTCTTATTCCAGCTTTATATTAAGCCTGCATAATTTCCTTTAACGGAATATTCGATATACGCTTTTTATAAAACAGCAAAATTGCTTCGTAGGAAATTAAATACGCGCTTAATGTAATAAAAAATCCGACTAAGTTAAAATTCAATTCAACGTCATAAGCCCCCGCAAACAATGATACCATAGCCTTCATAAAAAAGTATTGATAAAGAGTACCTATTACAAAGCCTATGTATGATACTATCCTATACCCCCCGAACAATGCGCCGCCGCATTCAATATCCGAATAGCCGTAAGCCTTCAACATCGCAACGTACTTGCTGTTTGAGTTTAATACATAACTCAACGCTAAAATCAATGTAACTAAACCCATTGCCGCGCCGATAACCAAATTAATAGCGGAAAAAGTTGCGTCCATATTAACATCTTGCATCAAAAACGCAATTTGCAGTTGCGCGCTGAATCCAAAACCCGCAATACCGACAAAAAATATCAATGTTAAGCTGTTAAACAAAATACTTCTTTTTAATTCTTTAAGAAAGGGTTTTTGTTTAGCTTTGCTTTGTAATTTTGCCGAAAGCTTACCTATCTTAGTTTTCTTTATTTCGCGTATCATCTCAAGCGGCGGTTTTTTTAAGCGTATTAAAGCGTAAAGATAAGCCATCGCGGTAAATATTACGGACGGCAATACTACCAAAAAAATTAAAATGGAAAAGTGAAATTTTAAAGCAACGTCAGGCAATTCACCGTTGTTAAAAATCCCGTACATAAACGGCGAAAAAGCATAACCGCCTATAAAACCCAAAGCGCAGCCGATAAAAATACTAATCCCGAATTTTAAAAAATTTAAAGCTATTTTATGTTCCGAATAACCCAAAGCTTTCAAAACTCCCATACTCGGCTGATTCTCATTTATAAGCCTGCCTCACCGTAAATAAAAGAACAATCAAAGCTATAGCGCCCATAACGCCGCCCGCGCAAGCGACGATAACGCTGCTCATTGCTTTTTGTCCGTCAAAAATAATCTTTGCCGTTTCACTTAAACCCGAACTGTCAATAGACTTTAAATCTACCGCGTAATTCATAAATGCGGTACAAATGAATATCGCACAAAAGCACAGTATTATTACACCGATTAACTTTATATTTTGTTTTACCGTAATCATAATTACCTCACCACGCTATCTCATCAATGGTTGAAGGATTTGCATTTACAGTAATGTCTACAATTTTACCGCTGTTCATCTTAATAACCTTTGTCGCTAAAGCGGCGATATTGGCATTATGGGTTACCATAACGATTGTAAGACCGCTTTCTTTTTGCAGTTTAATTAAATATTTAAGTATCTGCCTGCCGGTCGCTTCATCTAGTGCTCCCGTAGGCTCGTCACAAAATAACACTTCGGGTTTTTTTGCTAAAGCCCTCGCGATAGAAACCCTTTGCTGCTCGCCTCCGCTAAGTTCATTCGGCAGCTTTCTTTCCTTTCCGCTAAGTCCAAGCGCGTTGACGATATCAGATATATCTGTTACTCCGCCTAAATTCGCACCCATTCGTATGTTTGCCTCTACGCTTAGTGCGGGCAATAAATAATACGCTTGAAAAATAAAAGCTATTGTTTTGCGTCGAAACTCTGTTAATTGTTTTTGCGTCATTCCGCAAATTTCCTCCCCGCCGTATTTTACGCTGCCGCTGTCGGGTATTTCCAAGCCCGATACTGTGTTTAGTAATGTTGATTTGCCGCTGCCCGACGCGCCTAAAATAACCACAAATTCATTATCGGCTATTTCAAAAGAAACATCATTAAGCGCATAAAGTTTGCTTTCGCCGTTGTCATAAGTCTTTGTAAGATTGTTAATCTGTATCATATTAGTTACTCCTCTTTTCTCTCTTTGATTGATTTTAATATTCCGATAAAACTTTCAGTCAGCATTCTGCTTATATCCGCGTCCTCTAATTTTACCGTTTTTGTTACAAGCATCGTAGCTATCCAAACGTGAGAATAGCCACATACTCACATATAAATCATTTGCATCTTTAAATTGCAACCCATAATCCTTTGTAATAATTGAAATAATATAATCCTTGTTTTCATCCAGATTACTTATTAAAATATCGGTATCTTTGTAGCGTTCAGTCATAAACAACAATTTGAATAACTGCGGCTGCTCTTTCGCAAAACGGATATAATTCCAACCCGTTGTTTTGTATTTAGGCAAGCCATTTATTTCCGTCAGCAAATATCTATTGTATTCTTTATTCGCTTCATCGGTAACAACCGCGCGCAAGTTCTCCATATTTTCAAAAACCCAATAAATCGGTTGTGTTGAACAATTCAATCTTTTGGCGATAGATTTTGCCGTTACCGCGTCTATCCCGCACTCTTTGGTAATCTCAAATGAAGCTCTTATTATATCCTCTTTAGAAATTTTTACTTTGGGCGGCATTTTTATCCTCCTATTATATACCAAATGTTATATATCCATTAGTATATATCACTCTATAAAATCTGTCAACTGTTTTTTAATTAGATTTTAAATAACTTCGCATTAAAAAAAGCGGAAGATTTATTCCGCTAGTTTTATATATTAAGAATGTCATATAATTACCATTTATTCAATATATACAAATAAAATTGCGTTTAAAACGGGCGTTTATTAAAAAAGCCGTTTTCTTTCCAGTATTCGTATGGATAATTACCTTCTCCTATGTATTTCTTAATAATAAACTTAAATACATAATACATAACTACACTTTTGAAATAAGGTCGTTTCTTTTTTAGTTTATAAAATTGCCGTGCTTTCTTGCGTAGTATTTTATCAAGCTTTATTTGTTTTGCTTCTGGCATCTTATCCCACTTGTCAATAAACATTCTTATCCCGAATGAATAAACTCGATTTATTCCCCAATTTCTAAGATATTTTTCTATCGGCTTTATTGCCGCTTTGGATCCTGTTCCCGTAGTAATAATAAACGCTTTTTTACTAAACAACTCTACTCGCGGGGCTACCGTCATTGTTAGAAAATCCAAATGATCTATCAAATTTTTCATTCCGGCAGGCATAGAACACGCTCCGTAATGCGGCGTTGTAAAAATTAAAGCGTCTGATGTTAAAATAGCATTTAATATCGGAGTAACATATTGATTATGCGGACATTTTTCGCGCGGATTTCCAAGGCAAAGTTGGCAGCCTGTGCAAAATTCTGGTATCGCTTCGGGCATAAAAAATTCATCGAGTTCAATTTGACCGCTCTTTGCTAATTCATCTAAGAATATTTTTGTAGCTTTTTTTGTATTGCCCTTACGGGGACTACCGTGAAATACTACAATTTTCATATTTATTTTTTATCTCCAAAAAGATTGTCTATTAGCGAGTTTATCAATCGGTTTCGTTCTTCTTTATTTGAAAAATCAAATTTATCTTTATACAATTCACGACGTAAAAATATACCTTGTAAGCCGTGGATTAAAAATACCGTTTTGAAAAAATTATCTTCACTGAAATCATAATTACTTACATTGTAATAATACTTTGAAAGTGTTTTGAATGTATTGTCGCCTTGTTGTCCGTTCATAAAATCATTAAGAATAGATATTTTTGAGATTTCTGGATTTTCCATTAAAAAATCTAGCGGTATCTTTACGCAAGTTTTTATTTTGTCTAAAAGCGTCAATTCGTTCATATCGGGTTTTGAATTATTTATTATGCCGTCTATAATTTTTTGAATACATAATTCAATCAAATTTTCTTTGCTTTGAAAATGATAATTGATAAGCCCCACTCCCACTTCCGCTTTTTTTGCAATTTCTCTAACGGTAAAAGTATGCGGATTCCCTTTATTCTCTTTTATTAATTCGATTGTTACATCAAGTATTTTTTCTTTGACAGTCATAATTAAAACTCCTGAACATTGTTTTGAACATTGTTCAGTATATAGTATTTTAACAGCTTTGTCAATGTATTTGCCTATGCTTTATAGTTAACTGAGTGGTAACCGGAACTAGAAACAAAATCAGTGTAATGCTTTTACGAACAAAAATGCTTGAAAAATAAGATAAATTGTCTTAAAAGAGGTAGTAAAATTGCCACCGTAAATCTTACGATGGCAATTAAGTCTAATGGTTGCGGAGAGGGGATTTGAACCTCCTGACCTTCGGGTTATGAGCCCGACGAGCTAACCGGACTGCTCCACTCCGCGATAAAAAAAGCACTAACATTTCGTTAATGCTTTTATATTCTACCCTAATAATTCCACAATGTCAAGTAAAAAAGATTGAATTTAAAATTTTTTTATGGTAGACTTTTTTTAGTTGAATTTATTAGTTGCATTTTTTTTGTGAATTAAATTATTTTTTATTAAAAATTCAAATTTTTCTTAAGCAATACCAACTACTTTTATATTTGTTTAGCAACATACATTATTTTTTATAATATATTCCCTCTTTTTTAAAATCAATTAATAATATCAATACCGATTGGGGAGTTTAATTTTATTATGCCGATGGATGCGTTTCATATACGGACTTTGTGCGTAGAGTTGAATAATTGCTTAGAGAACGCTAGGGTTGACAAGGTGCAAATGCCTTCGTTTGACGAGATTATTCTTTCCGTTCATTCAGACAAGAATTATAAGCTGTTAATCAGCGCAAACGCGGTTTATCCAAGGGTATGCTTTTGCGACGATACAAGACCTAATCCTTTGACCGCGCCGTCCTTTTGTATGCTGTTAAGAAAATATTTGACGGGCGGTAAAATTCTTTCAATTAATTCTCTAAGCTATGAACGGGTAATCGACATTGCTATCTTGTGTAAAAACGAATTGCAGGACAATATAACAGCGCATTTAATTATAGAGATTATGGGGCGGCATAGCAACATTATTTTCTGTATTGAGAATAACGTAGAAGCCGTTAAGACTATTGACGGCGGACTAACCTCTGCTTCTTTTGAAAAAATTAATTCTTTAGATAAAGAAAATAAAAATTTAATTCAAACAAACATATTGCCGAAAGAGTTTTCCGATTTTCCCGAAGCGTATTTTATAAAACAAAAAAAATATAAGATTGTTGATTGTTTAAAGCATGTTCCGCTTGAAAGCGAAAGTGACCGTAAGCTTTTACCGGGCGCGCATTACGCTCCTCTTATTCAAACGGATAAGCTAACCGCGACGGATAAAGACGCTTTGATTGAGTATTTTTTAAAATTCGACAGCGACATAAACGGAAGACTTGATAAGTATATAGCGGCGAGAGTTTACGGTATTAGCGCGGTTACCGCGTCAGAAGCTTTGGCTGTAACCTCTATAAATAATATTTCCGCTAATACCATAGACAAAAACGCCGAAAAGAAAAAAGAAAATCCGGAAGATAAAACTTGCGTCGTAAAAAATAAAAATATTGAATCGGAAGAAAAAACCAACTCCATAAAAAATCTCACATCCTCTCAAGCCGAAAGCTTGGTTAGTAATCTGCAAAACATCTGGAAACGCTGTAACTCTGATTATTCGCCTTGTCTTGTAGTTAACGAAGAAAGCGGATATAAAGATTTTTGCGCTTATCCGTTTGTTTTATATAAAGACCGCGTTTTAGAAAAATTGCCGCTTCCGTTTGCGATAGATAAGTTTTATTCGCAAGCCGCGGAGAATAACCGCCGCCAAACAGCGACAAAACATCTAACAACAATAATTAAGAATACATTTACCCGAAACGAAAAAAAGCTAAACTTGTACAAAGAAAAATTGACTGAATGCGAAAATAAAGATACGTTTAAACTGTACGGAGAGCTTTTATCCAATTATATTTATCAAAGCAAAAATTGGAAAAAAACCGCTGAGGTTTTAAATTATTATAACAACGAAACAATCTCTATTCCGCTAAAAGACGGATTATCTCCAAAGGATAACATAAGCTATTACTTTAATAAATACAACAAATTAAAGAAAGCCGAGCTGCTCACCAAAGAGCAAATCGAACAAACGTTAAAAGTAAATGAATATCTTGAAACAATCTCATTTGCGTTGAATGTTTGTTCCTCAAAGCTTGAGCTTGACGAAATTTCTTCGGAGCTGGCCGCACTTAATCTGATAAAAGAAACAAAATCTCAAAAATCAAAATCAAACGCTAAATCAAAGCAGCCGGAAATCTCAAAATTTCTGCGCGTAAACTTTGAGGGTTTTACTATTGCTGTCGGGAAGAACAATACGCAAAATGACTATATAACCTTTAAAACCGCGTCAGATTATGATATTTGGTTCCATACGCAAAAGATTCACGGTTCACACGTCGTTATATTAACGGAAAAAAAGGACGTTCCCGAAAACGTCCTAAATAAAGCCGCGGCTTTAGCCGCCTTTTACAGTCAAGCAAAGCAATCCGATAAAGTTCCCGTTGACTATACTTATAAAAAGTTTGTCCGCAAACCTTCCGGCTCTAAACCCGGTTTTGTCACATATACAAACCAAACCACCGCTTATGTGAAGCCCGAAGGTTCTTAAATATTGATTAATGATTAGTTTGTTTTCCGCGCTTGTACCTGATTGTAAGTTTATTTAAAAAAACTGAGAACTCATTGTTAACGGCATACTTTGGCATACGCCATTTCCAGTTGTCACCTAATGTGGACGGCGTATTCATTCTCGCCTCCCCGCCTAAATTCAAAACATCCTGCATCGGGATAATTGCGTAATCGCAAATTGAATTGTAAGCGCGGTGAATAAGCGCGTGCGCAAATTTTTGTACGCGGTATTTTTTCATAAGCTCAACCGCAAACGCTTTTTCGTTTGAGTTTTCGTTCAATTCTTCAAACTTGCCGCGAGAGGTGTTGTTGTCGTGAGTTCCCGTATAAACAACGTAATTCGGGCTTTTGAAATTGTCCGCGTTATGTTCGGAATAGGCGTCCATTCCGAACTGTAAAACTTTCATTCCCGGATATTTTGTCTTACGCATAAGCTTGTGAACGTCAGTAGTAATAAAACCTAAATCCTCCGCGATAATTTTAACTTCCGGAGCTTTATTTTTTATCGCTTCAAAAAGCTTATAACGAGGGCCTGTTTTCCATTTACCTATTTTTGCGTTCTCCATTCCGAACGGGATTTCATAGAAACTTGCAAATCCTCTGAAATGGTCAATCCGCACAAGGTCGTACAAGACGGCTGAAAACTTAATGCGTTTTGTCCACCATTCGTAACCGTTGTCAGCCATTTTTTTCCAGTTGTAAATAGGATTACCCCACAACTGTCCAAAATCGCTAAAACAGTCGGGCGGACATCCCGCGACCGCTTTCATTTGAAGCTTTTTATTGAGATTGAAATTTTCGGGATTTGCCCAAACGTCCGCGCTGTCGTAGGCGACATAAATCGGCATATCGCCTATTATTTTTACGCCGTTTTGGTTAGCGTAGTCTTTTAAATTTTGCCATTGCTTAAAAAAGAGATATTGAAGAATTTTATAAAACTCGATTTCTTTTTTTAGCTTGTTTTTATAAAATTCCAAAGCGTCGGGTTTACGCAGTTTTATATCTTTTTCCCATTCGTTCCAAGGACGGCTTGAGTGGTCAAATTTGATTGCCATAAACAGCGCGTACTCGTCCAGCCAATATTGATTGATTAAGTAAAACTCGTTCAGTTCGTCTTTATTTAATTTTTCTCTGCGTATCTTTTTAAGCGTTTCATAACGGTAATAAAATAACCCCGCGTAATCTACGCTGTCATTTGGCCATTCATATTCCTTTATATCGGAGCGTTTAAGCAGTCCGTCCTTAATTAGTAAATCAAGGTCTATAAAGTACGGATTGCCCGCGTAAACCGAAAAAGTTTGATACGGTGAATCGCCGTAACTGGTCTGTCCAAGCGGCAAAACTTGCCAATAGTCTTGATTTGCTTTTTTTAAAAAATCCACAAATCTGTAAGCTTCTTCACCCAGCGAGCCTATTCCGTGCTTTCCTCTCAAGCTTGATATGTGCAGTAAAACTCCGCATTGTTTCATTTGTAAAAATTCCCCGTATTTAAGTTAAATTAAAACTTAAATAATAAAAGTATTTATAATTAATATATGAAAATAAGAATTATTTATTTATCTTTCTATATATACCGCCGATTTTAATTTAAGGTAACGTCGCGT
Organism: Holotrichia oblita; assembly: GCA_023690525.1. Classification (NCBI taxonomy): domain Eukaryota; kingdom Metazoa; phylum Arthropoda; class Insecta; order Coleoptera; family Scarabaeidae; genus Holotrichia; species Holotrichia oblita. Next base: position 6,065 of record JALQSN010000822.1, on the reverse strand, counting down.
ATAATTTTTTAAAGTTTTGGATTTGATAGTGCGGTTTTATCGCCCGTGCCGCTGTCTATTAATGTTGCGGACAACTTTCTCGCGGCGTCAATAGCGCGTCCGTCAAAATTAATATTTGAAATCCCGTTATAACCGCCGTGCTGTCTTGTACCGATAAAATCGCCCGCGCCGCGCGTCTGTAAATCGTATTCGGCAAGCTTAAAACCGCCAGCGTTTTCTTTTAATATTTTCAATCGCTCCGCGCTGTCCGGGTTTAATGAATCGGAAACTAAAAAACAATAGCTTTTTTGCCCCGCTCGCCCCACTCTGCCGCGTAACTGGTGCAACTGGCTTAATCCAAATTTATCGGCTCCGAAAATTGCGATAATATTAGCCCGCTTTACATCAATTCCGACTTCGATTACCGTCGTCGTAACTAAAACTTTTGTCACTCCGTCTTGAAAATCTTTCATAACGATGTTTTTGTTTTTCTCGGGCATACCTCCGTAAAGAAGCCCTACTTTTATATCCTTAAAAACGGTTGAAGCTAGTTTTTTGTAAGTAGTTTTGACCGAAACATACATTCCGTCCTCGTCGCTTTCTTCGTCCTCTTCTACTTTTGGTAAAACTATATAGGATTGATTGCCTTCTAAAGCGTTTTCGAGAATATATTTTTGCATATCCCCGACTTTATTTTGCGGAACCGTTTTGGTTTCAATGTCTTTAATTCCCGATGGCATAACGTCGAGTACGCTTAAATCTAAATCGCCGTAAATAATAAGAGCTAACGTACGCGGAATAGGCGTCGCAGACATAATAAGCGTATCTACACTCTTGCCTTTTTCTTGCAGCTTGTTGCGTTGCCCGACGCCGAAACGGTGCTGTTCGTCAACGACCATAAGCGCAAGGTCGGAATATTCAACGCTGTCCGAAAGTACGCTGTGTGTTCCTATAATAACATCGCACACACCGCTTTCTATATTAAACCGAGCTTCGTCGGCTTGTTTTTTTGCAAGGCTGCCCGATAAAAAAACCGTACGCAGTTCGGGAAACATTTTAACAAAATTTGCATAGTGTTGCCTTGCAAGCACTTCGGTAGGCGCCATCAATACGGACTGGTGTCCGCTAGCCGCCGCAAAAAACATACTTAAAAAAGCAACGACAGTTTTACCGCTGCCTACGTCGCCTTGCAACATTCTGCTCATTATGTTATTACTTGTTAAGTCTTTTAGTATATCGTTTACCGCCGCAGTCTGACCGGATGTCAGAGAAAAGCTTAAGCGGGAAATCGCTTCTTCTATAGTTTTCAAATCCGCGTTGTAATAAATTTGTCTTGTGTTGTTTTTGGTTGTTTTTATAATACTGAAAGCGGTTATCAGTTGCGTTAATTCCTCAACTGCTACGGTAAAACGCGCTTTCTGAATATTTTCAAGATTTTCGGGTTTATGCAATGTTAAAAAACTTTGCCGTAAATCAATAAGTCCGTATTCTTTAGCATAATTTTGTGCTATTACGCTGACCGGGCGGTAATCTATTATATTTTTTTGTATCGCGTTCTTTAGGACGGCTTTCGGAATACCCTTGACGGTAGGATATACCGGCATAATCCCTTTCAACTCGTCAACTTCGGAAAGCTTTTCGTACAACGGATTAAGGAGTACCCATTCTTTATTAAAGCTTGCCTTGCCGAAAAAAACGTAGCTTTCGTTTTGCAACAAACTTTTTTTTTTGAACGGTCTGTTAAAAAACATTAGAGTAATTTCTTTACCGCTCATTAAGCACTCTGCTTTTATGCGGGAGAAATTAAAACCTTTTCTTATAAATCTTGTAGAAACCGCGCCTGTAATTTTAGCGCGTATTAAGTATTCGGTTTTTTCGTTAATTTCATTTACGGGTGTCGGGAAATTTAAGTCAAAATAACGGACGGGAAAAAAACTCATTAATTCTTCATTAGTATTTATACCGTATTCGCTTAATATTTGCAGGCGTTTTTCTCCCAAACCTTTAATTTTATCTAGCATTGCGACGACCCGCTTTGTCTTATTCTTCTTAAAATATCGCCTTTTCTAAGTCGGATTTCTGTCGGCATATAAACGCGCTGTTGTACTTTGTATACATCGGTTACGGTTTCGCCGTTTTCGTCCGTCATAATAGAAACGGTTATTTTTTGATTAAAACTATCTTTAGGCGATAATATTTCTAATTCTTCGCCGCTATAAAATCTGTTCCGCATTTCTACTAAAGCTGTTTTCTTTATGTCGTCATAATCTTGAACTAGCGCGATGAATTCGCCGCTTGCTTGCGGAGTCGCAAACTTTAAATTGACGGTGTCTTTCTCATCTAAATAGAAGCCCGTTGTGTATTCGCGGTTACCCGTTTTATCAAGCTCGCCTATCAGCTCTTGCGGTAATTTGTATTCGTCGGGATTTTGTAAATAACAATCAATAGCGCGTCTGTACGCGTTTACTACGCTCGCGACATAATAACCGGTTTTGATGCGTCCTTCAATTTTAAAGCTGTAAATACCGGCTTTGTGCAGCTTATCAATATGTTCAATCATATTCAAATCCTTAGAATTGAATATATATGTTCCTCTGTCGTCTTCGGTTATTTCTAAATGCTGATTTGGACGGGATTTTTCGGTAACGGAATATTGCCAGCGGCAAGCCTGTACGCACGCGCCTCTGTTTGAATCTCTGTCGGTTAAATAATTGCTTAAAAGGCATCGTCCGCTGTATGAAATGCACATTGCTCCGTGAACAAAGGCTTCTAGTTCTACATCTGAAGGCACATATTGTCTTATTTCGCTGATTTCCGCTATGCTAAGCTCACGCGCTAGGACTATTCTTTTCGCGCCTAAATCCGCATAAAATTTTGCCGCATACTTATTGAGCGTGTTTGCCTGCGTGCTTATATGCAAGTTTAAATCGGGGAAACGCATCTTTATAAACTCTATAACCCCGATATCGCTCGCTATTACCGCGTCAACTTTTATACTGTTCAGAAAAAAAAGATAATCTTTTAACAATGAAAAATCGCTGTTCCTTGCAAAAATATTGACCGTAACAAACAGCTTTTTATTCATTGAACGGCATAATTGAACGGCGGACTTTAATTGCTCCTCATTAAAATTGTCGGCTTGAGCGCGGAGTCCGAAATTCTTGCCGCCTAAATATACGGCGTCCGCTCCGTAATAAAGCGCGGTTTCCAGTTTTTCCGGATTGCCCGCCGGCGCTAACAGTTCAATTGTCTTTTGTTTGTCGGTCACTTTTAAATATTTCTCCGATATATCTTTTGGGTCTTTAAAAATTATCTTTAAAATTATAACCCGAACTGTCGGGTCAAAAACATTAATCTTTTTTGCTCTTTAAATTCTTTAAGGCAGCGTTTTCACTAAAGAACTTCTTTTGACAAATACGCGATTGCGATACCGTCGCCCGGCGGTAAAAACATCGCTTGAAAATCCGTATCGTTTTTGAGCGTTTCAATGAAACTGCGTAGGTTTGCTACTATTGTACGGTGTTTTTTTAAATCCGTGCTGTAATCCAAAACCCTTCCGCCGAAATAAATATTGTCAGCCCATAAACAGCCGCCTAGCCTGAGTGAGGTTTTTATGTACGGAAGATATTTTAAATACTGTCCTTTCGGCCCATCCAAAAATATGAAGTCGTATTTTTCGTTGTTAACTTTTAAAAAATTTAACGCATCAATATTATGAAGCTCGGTTCTTCCCGCAAAGCCGGCTGAAAAGATATTACTTTTTGCTGTTTCAAAACGCACCGTGTCTTTTTCGACGCTTGTCAAAAAACACTCTGGTAATACGGAACAAATTTTGATAGCCGAATACCCTATCGCTGTTCCTATCTCTAAAATATTAAGCGGTTTAATTCATGGTTAAAAACTCTAACAACAAATCTTCGGCTTCGCCTTTGATTATCGGCACCCAATTTTCGTCCGCGTATTGTCGTAAATCCTCTAAAAGTTTTGTGTTATCTTTCATTATATTTTCTTCTGTTTTAATTAAGTAATAATGAGTACTGATACTGCCGAAAAAAACAAGTCTTGAAACCGCATTTTTAATTCTTACTTTTAATAAGAGCTACGGAGTAAATTTTTAAGAACCGGCGGCAAATTAAAAATTGTTTTGCTTTTTGAATATACTTTAGGATTCGATAATCATCGGTAAAATCATAGGGCTGCGTTTGGTGCGTTTAAAAATATAATTGCGTAAATCCTTGCGGATATTGTTTTTAATAAGTCCCCAATCAGATTCTAACTTTAAATCCATTTTTGAAATAGATTCCAGCACTACTTGACGGCAGCATTCTATCAATTCTTCGCTCTCTTTTATATAAACAAAGCCTCTGCTGATAATCTCCGGCCCGATTATTTCGCCGCGTATAGAATTAATTGTCAAAACAACAACCATAATTCCGTCTTCACTCAAGTGTTTTCTGTCGCGTAAAACCTCAGTTCCCACGTCGCCTATACCTGAACCGTCCACATAAATATTGCCGCTCGGAATATTACCGGTGTTTTTCATAATGTTACGGTCTAATTCAACCAGTGAGCCGAGTTCGGGTATGAGCATTTTTTTTGCCTGCATACCAAGCTTTGCCGCTAAATCACAGTGCTTTTTCAAGTGCCTGTATTCGCCGTGAACTGGTATAAAAAATTTAGGCCGCAACAATGTGTGTACGAGTTTCAATTCCTCCGCGTAAGCGTGTCCGCTGACGTGAATATCCGCTATACTTTCGTATACAACATTCGCGCCTTTTCTGTAAAGATTGTTGATAACGTTGTTGACCATTTTTTCGTTGCCGGAATCGGGCTTGCGCTGATGATTATTGTATCGTTTTCTCCGATGTTAATTTTGTTAAAATCACCCGTAGCCATACGTGTAAGCGCGCTCATCGGTTCGCCTTGAGCGCCCGTAGTAATTACAACAACCTTCTCATTATTAAGCTTTTCTATTTTATCAATTTCAACAATGTCGTTTTTGTTAAACCTTAATTCGTTTATCTTTGAAGCGGCTTCAGCTACGTTAAGCATACTTCTACCGCTGAACGCAACCTTGCGTCCGTATTTGACGGCTAAATCAATGATTTGCTGCAATCTGTGAATGTTGGACGCAAACGTAGCGATAAATATTCTGCGTCCCGCGTTTTCGCTGAAAAGATGGTCAAGGCTATTGCCGACAACCGATTCGCTCATTGAATAACCTTGCCGCTCTACGTTTGTACTCTCTGCCAAAAGCAATAAAACGCCTTTTTTACCAAGTTCCGCCATACGGTGAAGGTCGATTTTTTCTCCGTCAATGGGGCTGTAATCAACCTTAAAGTCGCCCGTATGAAATATTATTCCTAACGGCGTCGATATACTAAGCGCGTAAGAACCAGCTACGCTGTGGCTTACTTTTACAAACTCTACGCTCAATTGCCCCGCTTTGATTATAGTTCCTGTTTTAACGGTATTCAAATTAAGGTTGTTAAGCTTGTGTTCAGCAAATTTATGTTCTAAAAGAGCCAAAGTAATAGCGCTTGCGAAAACGGGAACGTTTATGTTTTTAAAAAAATACGGCAACGCTCCGATATGGTCTTCGTGTCCGTGCGTAATAAAGACGCCGCGTATTTTATCTTTATTATCCTCTAAAAATGTGATGTCCGGTATAACTAAGTCTACGCCCGGCATATCCACACTCGGAAAAGCAAGTCCGCAATCTATAACAATTATATCGTCGTTATACATAACCGCGGTCATATTTTTGCCGATTTCGCCTACTCCGCCTAAAAAAGCGATTTTGACAGTATTCAATCCAATTCTCCTAAAAAACTACAAAACAAAATTTAAGTCGCGCTTATCTTGAAAAAGGCGGCTTGATAATTCAACACTGTAAGAAAACAATCGCTTTCAAAAGTATTGGCTTTCTAATAGTTTTAATTTTTTATATTTATTTTTAACCTTGCGGTTTAAATTCTATTTCTAATGTTTTTGAAACAAAAACTGATAAATTAAGTACAATACTAATATTACCATAATTAAAAGATTTTATCAAGTTTAATAGTGCGAACTTTCAAAAATAATTA
>JALQSN010000821.1:0-20904 GCA_023690525.1 Holotrichia oblita | reverse complement strand
CCTTGTGATTTGATGCTAGAACACGTATGAAGGGGAAGTCGATAATTTTATGATTATTTATGATACAATAAGCAGCCTTGTTATGGCGGCCAACCAAGAAAAACGCAGAATATCAGATATAAATCTGACTCAGGCGGCTCTGGATGAAGAGAAATCCGAAGAAGAAATTTTTCAAAAAATGAAGGACAGTTATTTAATCATGAAAGAGGCTGCACGGCTTGGGTCAGCTGGGGGATTAAAATCTGTAAGCGGCTTGACCTCTGAAATGGGTTATAAAATGAGAAAATCCGTTTCGGACAATAAAAATTTTTCCGGAAAATTCTTTGGAAATGTTATAGCAAACGCGTTATCAATATCCCAGTTGAACGCATCAATGGGGAAAATCGTCGCCGCGCCTACGGCAGGGTCATGCGGGATTCTGCCGGGCTGCCTGATTGCGCTTCAAGACGAGCTTTCTTTATCGGACGATGAAATGGTTTACGGCCTGCTTAACGCCGCCGCGATAGGTATGGTTATCGCAAAAAACGCCTCTGTATCCGGCGCGGAATGCGGCTGTCAGGCGGAATGCGGAACAGCGGCGGCTATGGCGGCTTCGGCCATGACGGAAATTATGGGAGGAACTCCCCAAATGTGTTCCGACGCGGTAGCCTGCGCTCTGAAAAATTTGATGGGTCTGATTTGCGACCCGGTGGCCGGGCTTGTGGAGGAACCGTGTATAATAAGAAACCCCGGCGCCGCGGCCATCGCGGTTGTCGCGGCGGAGATTTCTCTTTCAGGAATTTCCGCAATTATTCCGGCGGATGAAACAATTGAAACAATGAATATCGTGGGGCGGAATCTTCCTTCCGGGTTCAGAGAAACGGCTGAAGGAGGCATCGCGGTTACCGCGACAGGTAAGAGTATCGAAAAGGAGCTTCGGGGCTGATAGGTTTTATATTTTAATATTTAATCCTAAAGCGGTAGAGAAGGGCAGGGGGGTACTATGAAACTTGTTACGTCAAAAGAGATGCGAAGCCTTGAGCTTGCGTTGTCCCAAAAATATTTAATGCCAACTATTTTAATGATGGAAAGCGCGGCAAAAGACGTTGCCGAATACTGCCTTGTTATGGGTAAAAACTTAAAGCTTCCAAAATTTCTGATAATCTGCGGAACCGGAAGTAACGGGGGGGACGGCTTGGCGACCGCCAGAATTTTGTTTTTCAAAAAAGTGGACGTTTCAATCATTTTTGTGGGCGATGAAAAAAAGCTTAAGGGCGACGCCAAAACGAACATGGATATTATTATGCATTTAGGCATACCGATTTTATTTCTGAATAACGAAAACGATGTTGGAAAGCTTGAAAGATATATTAACTTAAATGATATTTTAATCGACGCAATATTTGGAACCGGCTTGGACAGGGAAGTTACAGGGTTGTATAAACAAATGATTGACCTTATTAACCGCTCTGACAAGCGGGTTTTGTCCATAGATGTCCCTTCCGGCATAAATTCTGACACAGGGGAGGTTATGGGTGTTTCGATAAAAGCCGAAGTAACCGTAACTTTAGGATTGCCTAAAATCGGACTGTATAATTATCCCGGCTGCGAATACGCGGGCGACATAGTGATTTGTAATAATTTCATTCCGCAATTGTATATAGATCAGGAAGACTTTAAAGTCGAAATGCTTTTGGATCAAGAGATATCCATGCTTTTGCCAAAGAGGGAAGGGCGCTCAAATAAAGGAAAATTCGGAAAAGTATATGTTATAGCAGGATGCGATAAAATGCCGGGGTCGGCGGTTTTAGCCTCAAAAGCCGCATTAAGGTCAGGTTGCGGCCTCGTGAAGGCTTGCGTAATAAAAAATGTGGCGAATATTATTCACAATAGCGTAACAGAGGCGGTTACTTTAATTCTGCCGGATAAAAACGGAACTCTATGCGGCGAAAGCCTGGATACGCTTTTGGCCGAATTGAATGACGTCAGCTGCGTACTGCTTGGGCCGGGTCTTTCAATAACCGACGATACAATGGAGTTTTTGGTTAAGCTTTTGCCGAAAATAGATTCGCCGCTATTACTAGACGCCGACGCTCTTAATATAATATCTCAGGATTTTTCTATAATAAAATCGATTCGTTCTCCATTCATAATAACCCCGCATCCCGCGGAAATGAGCAGATTAACAGGGAAATCTATTGCCGAAATATTAAAAGAACCTATCGCCTGCGCTATGGAGTTTTCTAAGGCAAATAACTGTGTTACAGTTTTAAAGGATGCGAAGACTATTGTGACAACGCCGGACGGAGAAGTTTATATAAACAACAGCGGGAATAATTCCCTTGCCAAAGCAGGTACAGGCGACGCGCTGGCTGGGATTATAGCCGGCTTTATCGCGCAGGGCGTACCTATATTTACTTCTTGTGAGCTGGGGACTTTTATCCACGGCAGGGCAGGGGAGATGGCTTCTCTCGAAAAAAGCAACTATGGAGTTTTGGCCTCGGATTTGATTGAATATATTCCAAGTGTTTTATTAGAACATACACCCTTTCGCGCTTCGCTTTGATAAAATCCATTTTGCCCTGTCGAGAGGGTTTACACCACGGCGTTTAGTGGTTTTACCAAGCTCGGCCGGGCATTTTTCATAGCCGTAAAACTCGCTTTTAATCGTTCCGCGTCCGGAAGTCAGAGAAGCGAATCTGATAGAATAATCCATAGAAGCAGCCACGGGAACTAAGGCTTCAATATATACTTTTCCCGACTTTATCACCGGGCTTTCGAATTCTCCTCTCATAGACAAAATATCGCCGATCAGCTTGCCCGAAAGATCTTCTTCACCAATAAGGCGCATTTTTACGAATGGCTCTAAAAATGAAGTTCCGCAATTGCTCAGACCGTCCATGACTGCCACGGGAGCCGCCACAAAAAAATCCATTGCGTGCGTGTGAATGGTATGATGCTCGCCGTCAATGAGTTTTATTGAAAGGTCTGTCACTGCCCAGCCTAAAGGCCCTTGTTTAAGCGTTTCGGGTATAATTCTCTCAATATGGTTTTGATACCTGCCCGGAAGAACATTATCTTTTATGACTGACTCGAAACGATAGCCGCTTCCGCGCGGGGCAGGGTCTATTTGAAGCTTTACGACTGCCCAGCAAGGTTTTGGCATTGTATAACTTTCGAATCCAATTCCCGGTTTCTCGGGAGTTTCTTTATATATTACGGAAGGCGGCGAAAAAGTCACATCGAGGTTATAGCGTTCTTTAAGAAGGTAACTAAGCACCTCAAGCTGGATATCCCCCATTATTTTTATAACAATCTCTCTCTCGTCCGCGTCCCATTCATATTCTAAAAGAGGGTCTTCGTCAGACAATTCCGATATAGCCTTTAAGAGCTTCATTTGTTCCCCGTTCTTGGAAAAAACCTGAACTAAAAGCAGGGGAATTGCCATTTGAAACTCTTTCCTCTCCAATAATCGTCCTATCATATCACCTGTTTTCGCGTTTGAAAGGCCATAAACCGCTCCTATGTCTCCGCTGCATAAAATCCCGGAGTCTTCCGTTTTTGAGCCGGAGACAGTCCTGATTTGTGTAATTTTTTCATAAAAAGGCTCTTGGTTTTTCCGAAACAATGCCAAATTGTCGCGGTTTTTAATACAGCCGTCATAAAGTCTGACATGCGCTATTTTTCCCATTGTGCTGTCATGCTCAATTTTATAAATTATTCCGGACAAATCTCCGGTAACGTCCGTTTCCACAACTGGAAGGTATTGAGTGATTCCGTCTATCAGCATGTCTATGCCAATCCCCAGCGGCGCCGCGCCAAAATAAAGCGGAAAAGCTTTACCTTCTTTTGTCAGTCTTTTTAAAGAAAGCATAATTTCGCGCTCCGAAAGCTTTTCGCCGTTTAAATATTTTGAAGCTACAGCATCGTCTAAATCGCAAAGCTCTAAAATAGAATCTTCGGAAAAGTCGAGAGGAATTACCTTGCAGCCGGTTGTCCCATAATTAACAGGTTCGTTTAATGGGATTATTGCGCGTGAGAACTCTTTCTTCAAGCTGTTAAGCACATTTAACGGTTTGCAGCCAAACCGGTCAATTTTATTCAAAAATATTACCGTTGGGATTTTGAGAGTTTTTACCGCCTCAAAAAACCTCTCTGTTTGAGATTGAATCCCTTCCGCTGAGGAAATTACAAGAACGATTCCGTCAAGCACGGAGAGGGCGCGTTCAACCTCTCCAGTAAAATCCATATGCCCGGGCGTGTCTATAATATTTATTTTTATATCATTTACTTGAAGTTGAACGGACGAAGACTTTACACTGATTCCCCGTTCTCTTTCAATAGCTAAAAAATCTGTTCTGGTATTCCCTTTTTCGACGGATCCGGGGGTCTTTACTTCTCTTTTATTATAGAGCATTTGCTCTACGGTCGTTGTTTTTCCGGCGTCTACATGCGCGAGAACGCCGAGATTAATAAGTTTCAAGGAATTTACCTCCTGTATGCTTTCAAGATTTGCTTATTTACATTGTAATACTAAATAGATTTATTCGCAATAAAATAAAAAATAGTTGTTGACATTCAAAATGTATTATTGTATTATATAACTAGTGCGATAATACAATAATACAACATTTGGAAAGGAGGAGGCACATGGAGTTTGACCCGAGCATTCCGATTTATCAACAAATAGTTGACGAAATAAAAAAACGCATAATTGTCGGCATCCTGAAAAAGGGCGATAAGGTGGCGTCGGTCAGGGATTTGGCCGTTGAAATGAACGTCAATCCAAATACAATGCAAAAAGCGCTTTCCATATTAGAGCAGGAAGGGCTTCTTTATACCGAGCGAACAAGCGGACGTTTTATTACAAAGGATGAAGATATAATCAGAAACTTAAAAAATAATATGATTAGAAACGAAGTTGAAAGATTTTTTGCGGCCATGAAAAATATGGGGCTTACGACGGAAGAAATTCAAGAGTTTATAAAAACTTATAAACAGAAAATAGGAGGATGAGTATGGAGAGCATCTTATCAATAAAAGGCGTCAGCAAAAATTACCCGGGAAAAAAAGCCCTTTCAAACGTTTCGTTTGATGTTTATAAGGGACAGATAGTTGGACTTTTGGGCCCAAACGGGAGCGGAAAAACCACTTTGATAAAAATAATAAATACATTGATAACGGATTATTCCGGAAAAGTGGAGGTTTGCGGAAACGGACTGGGAATAAAAAGCAAAGAACTCATTTCTTATTTGCCCGACATAAATTTTTTGAGGAAAGATGTTAAAATCAAATATGCGATTGGCTATTACAGTGATTTTTATAAAGATTTCGACCCGGCAAAAGCGGAGGATATGCTTAAGAGTATGAATCTTGACATGAATATGAGAATAAATACGCTTTCAAAAGGCATGGAGGAAAAACTCCAGCTGGCGCTCGTTATGTCTCGAAAAGCAAAACTGTATATTTTTGACGAACCAATCGCGGGCGTTGACCCGGCCTCAAGGGAATTTATTTTAAACACGATAATAAAAAATTATAACGACGAAGGCGCTATCCTCTTTTCAACACACTTGATTTCAGACGTAGAGCCAATTATCAGCAGAACAGTTTTTATAAAAGAAGGCTCTATAGTTTTGGACAAAGACGCCGAAGAACTCAGAAACACAAGAAAAATGTCAATAGACCAAATATTCAGGGAGGAATTCAGATGTTAATAAAGCTCATAAAATATGATTTTTCCGTAGGTTTAAAAAAATATTTGCTCATGACTTTTATTATGGCGGCGGTATTTATAAGCGTTTTATCAACGAAAATTATTACAAACGATGTGTATTTTTCATTCACGCTGATCTTTTCAGCATTAGGCATGATAGCATTTTTTATAGTGTATACTATTGTGAGCATTTTACATTTTTATTCCCAAATGTCAGGGCGGGAAAGCTATTTGACTTATACGCTTCCCGTCTCTGAAGGCAAAATCCTGATGTCAAAATTTATAACGATACTGGTATGGGGGCTTTACGTAACGGGTATTTTAGTTCTCTTCATATTTACGGTTATCGACCCTTTTATATTAACGCGGTTAGACTCGTCGGCAACAGCAGCTTTAAACGCGGTTTCGATTCAATTAAATATGACTGTTCCATTTTTACTAACTACAACTGTTATCTTAGGAGTAGCGAGCGTATTAATGAATGTTATCACTTACGGATTTTGTATGACCATTATTAACGTCCCAAAGCTAAAGTATAAGAATTCAGGGATTCCGATTGCGGCAGCAGCGGCGGTTGTGCTTCCTCAGATTGTCGGTTTTTTTCAAATGGGAATTTGGTTTTTATATCTCTTGCTTACGACAGGAAACCTCTCAATAATATTTAATGAAAATAAAATACGTGATATGAATCCCCTTTTTGACAGCTTGAATATAGCCACTATTATCACATGCGTCATTATTACGCCAATATTCTTCTTATTGGGAAGGTGGGTCATAAAAAAGCATAGGTCTATTTAAAAATATTCGCTTTGTTAGTAACCCCTTGGATATTATAGAGCGCTTGACGGATATGTCAGCCGGGTATATAATTTTTAATATAAACAAAGATTTATTCAGAGGGGGAATTTATGATACCAAAATTAAAGTCTTTTGTTGCTTTGGGGTCTGCATTGTTTACGGTTCTCATTATAATTTTAAGCGTACCAACAGAGAAGGCGCTTGCGGACGAATTGCGCCGATTGCCGCCACCGACTAATTTGCGGTGGATCATGGAAGAAGGAAATCCATTGTCCGTTTCATGGAATGTCCCCCCAGACGTACCTTCTGCCGAGCTTACGCTTTATCGCGACGGCGAAATAGTAAAAGGATTATTTCTGGGTGATGGTAGTACAAGTATTCAGTGCTCTAGACATGAAGGCGAGGATTTTATGTCTAAAGAGCTGAGCGGTAAAGGTATATCATTTGAAACGGGCGTTTATACATTCAGCGTCGTCTTGGCTGGAGACAGAGTCGAGTATGCCGACAGTGAGCCGGTATTCAGTGAGCCGTTTAATTATGTAAAACCAAAGGAATCTCTTAAAGCGCCATCTAACCTTCATTGGGATCCATTGAGGCCGCTTAAAATCGTCTGGGATTATGACCCGGAGGCGATAGATTATCAAATCCAATACTTCAAGGATGGTTTTGCGCTTTACGGCTATAAGAGTCCCGCGTGGCTATGCGAGGCTGATCCGATCGGAGAGCGGTATCCTGATGATATTGAAGACGTTCGCGATTATTTCTGCGGTTCTTTTCAATATGCGGTCAAAAAAATCAGCCATGACCTGAAAAATGTGGCGGACAGTGATTGGGCGTTTAGTCCGGAAATTTGGTATGACATCAGCGCCGACACATTACCGAAACAGCCTGCACCGATAGATTTGAAGTGTATTAGGAAACAAGGGCGAACGTATTTAACTTGGAGCGGTGTGCCGGAGCAGGCAAGCAGTACCGTAAAGTTTTACAAACAAAATGAATGCCTTCAAGAACATGTATACGAGATTGTTTACAACGGCAGTCACGTGGAATGGCCTGTGCCTGACGGTATACTAGATGAAACCTCTATTTACCAGTTTACTGTCGAAGTGAATGGTATAAAAGGCAAAAGTTATTCAAGTGAGCTAGCTTGGGGAGGCTCATTTTATTTCGCTAAACAGAATAACGAAACCGCCCCACCTCCTCCCGATAAAATCATTAATCTGACAATCGGCAGCAAAACATACTATGTGAACGGTGAACCGCTAATTATGGACACTGCGCCTTTTATCGAAAGCGGCAGCACATACGTTCCCGTCAGGTTCATCGCCGAAGCTTTAGGCTCGGAAGTCAAATGGGACGAAGAAGCGAAAACCGCCAGCATTTTTCTTGACGGCAGAACGTTGGTTTTATTTGTTGATGAAAATCTGATGTCAGGAACGGCTTTTTCAAGGATAACAGGCTGTTCGTCCCACTGCGGTATGTATCGGAATATGTCGGCGCAACCGTGAATTGGCACGAAGAGACAAAAACCGTAGAGGTTATGAAGTAATAAAAAAGAACTGCCGCGGATTAACGTTATAATTTGCGGCAGTTCTTTTATTCGCTGAGAATGCCTTTCTCTTGCAAATACAGCTTTATAACTCTAAATTGACCCTTTTCCAAAGAATTCCGGCTGATTCGCACCTCCGGCTGATCCTTACGCGTAATAATAATAATTTTTACTCCATTAGGAAGTTTTTCGAGTTTTGCGTCAGTTATTTCGGAAAAAGGGACGACAATCGATTTTGTAAGGAATTTTAGTTCGATTCCATTTTCATAAAGTAAAATTCTGTAGGTCAGAAAGCTGAATATATAAAAACAATAAATTGCTAAAATCAGGAAGATAACGGATTTGATAACTATAGTAACTATAACGTATGAAGTCGTTTCACCAAAAAACGACATGATAATGGAGGCTAAGTTAAATATATCAATAGCGGCGACGCATACGAAAACGGCCAAATAAAAGCCCTGACGCCCTTTAGCGGTTGCGACTTTTTCACCTAATTTCTCAGCGCCGCTTTTTTCAGTGTTCATTGAAACCATAAAAGTCCTCCCTCAGCAATTTCAATTAATAGTTGGAATTGCTGTAACTTCTTTAAAGTATACAGGATTTTATAATTTTATCAAGCTCTTTCTCGGATAACGATTCTTTTTCTATTAATTCATTGGCAATTTTAGAAAGGCTTTTCATATTTCCGGATAAAAGCTCCAGGATCTCGCTGTACAGCATACCTAATATCTCTTTACATTTGTTATACGTTTCTTTTTCCAGGCTAAAGACGTTCATGCTTATAAGCCCAAAATCCTCGCACATTCCATATTTTGACACATAATCTTTGCACATTGAGCTTGCTTTCTCAATGTCGTTCGAAGCGCCTGTCGTAATATAATCCGCGCCGAAAACCAATTCTTCGGCGGCTCTGCCCGCAAGCGCAATCATCATTTGCGCTCTTATCTCGGCCTTTGTGTAGAACATTTTATCTTTTGGAATGTTTACGGAAAAACCGCCCGCTCCCCTTGAACTCGGTATTATTGTCACTTTTAAAACCGAATTTTCGGGAGAAGCAAGTTTTGTTACCAAAGCGTGCCCCGCTTCATGGTAAGCGGTAATTTTTTTATCACGCTCAGACCGGCGCGAACGGTCTTTTTTCTCAGTTCCGGCGATTATTGTATAGTACGCTCTGTCGATATGTTCATATGTAATGGACGCAGCGTCTTCCTTCGCGGCCGTTATAGCCGCTTCGTTCAATAAATTCTCCAGCATAGCGCCGGAGAAATATACCGTTTGCCCGGCAATTTGAGAAATATCAATTGATTTGTCAACGGGCTTGTTTTTCATGTGAAGCTTAATTATGTCCTTCCGGCTGTTATAGTCAGGCAGCATAATTTCCACCTGCCTGTCGAACCTGCCCGGGCGAAGGAGCGCTTCATCAAGAGTATCGAGTCTGTTTGTGGCGGCTATAATGATTATGCCTGAGTTTTCGTTAAAACCGGACATTTCCGTCAACAACGCGTTAAGCGTCTGATCTCTCTCGTCGTTTCCGGACATTGGCGAGACGGCTCTTTTTTTACCAAGAGCGTCTATTTCGTCAATAAAAATAACCGCTTTTCCAAGTTTTTTGCTTCTGTAAAAAGGGAGCGTATTCTGGAAGCCCCGACCCCCACATACATTTGAACGAAATCGGAACCCGAAACGGCAAAGAACGGAACCTTGGCCTCTCCGGCCAAAGCTTTTGCGAGAAGGGTTTTTCCTGTTCCGGGAGAACCGTAAAATATTACGCCTCTTGGGATTCTAGCGCCATATTCGCCGTATTTTTCAGGATTTCTTAAAAAGTCCACAATATCGGTGACACTGTCCTTTGCCTCTTCATTTCCGGCAACCATATCAAAATTTATAAAATTTTCTTCTTTTGCGAGCTGAAAGGTATTACTCATAGCGGCATTGTTTTTTTGCCTGTTAAGCATCTTTGAGGCTATAAAAAAAGCGCCTCCAAACAAAATGACCGAGCCGCCGATTTCCAGCCAGGAAATATCGGACTTGGCAGTTACGGCCGTTTCTTCGGTTACTTCTGATTTATTATTATTATTCCTGTCAGACAGAATTGCGAAAAGCAATAAAAAAGCAATTAATGTTATAATAACCGCTCCGAAAATATTTGACGAAAATAATTTATTCTCTCTCATAAGCCCGTCCTCCGGATTTTATGTCATATAATTACTATAACAGAAATCCGAAGGCCATTCATTAGTTAATTAGTGCCAAAAAATGATTCGGCAGGGGAGGGCGGCGGTGTTTTTAAAGCAGTTTATACATAAGCTGAGCTTCTTCTTTTCTGGGATTTTCGCTTAAGAGAAGAACCTCGGCTCTTTGCAGGTTAGCTCCAAAACGAATTTCTATTATGTCCCCGATTTTAACCTCTGCGGACGCTTTGGCAATTTTATCATTTATGCTGACCCGTCCGGCGTCACAGGCTTCATTTGCGACCGTCCGGCGTTTTATAATGCGGGATAGTTTTAAAAATTTGTCAAGTCTCAAGATATCATCCTTTCATAAGTATAGCAATTCCATTTTAGATTTAGAATTTTTTTCAAAAAGGAAATGCGCCGACAGGCCCCTTTTTGAAAAAAATTTTATCAATAATTAATGGAATTGCTCTATATCAATGAGGGAATCACGCGCATAAAAAAACGCAGGATAATATTAACCCCGCGTAGTTTTATTATTACTCGTTTACAGCGTCTTTTAAAGCTTTTCCGACTTTAAACCGGGGTGCTTTAGAAGCCTCAATTTGCATAGGAGCGCCTGTCTGGGGGTTTCTGCCTTCTCTTGCGGCTCTATCTGTGACATCAAATGTTCCGAAACCAACAAGCTGAACTTTTCCGCCGGCAACTAACTCTTCCGTGACCGCTTCTTCGAATGCTTTTAAAGCTTTTTCTGAATCTTTTTTGCTAAGACCGGATTTTTCTGAAATTGCCGAAATAAGTTCTGTTTTGTTCATTGTTCATTTCCTCCTTAAAAATAATTTCAGCTATAGAATTCCACCAATGTAATTAGCTCTGTTTTTCAAAGCTCTCAAATCTATTTATAAACTTTTCTACCGCATTTGTCAAGGCAAATTCGCTATTTATTTGATTTTTATTAGCAATATTGGCAATTTCAAATAAAATGTCGCCAATAATTTTAAATTTATCAGCATTTTTCAGATCGAGTTGAGAAACGAGCGCTTTAACCGTTTTAACCGACTGTTCTTCGGAAGAAATATTAAATCCGTCTTTTTCTGCTTTTTTTATTATTTTGGCCGCTCTCATTGTTTGAGGAAGATGCTTCGGGACAAGACGCATAGACTGCGTTACTGATTCTATACCCTTTTCTTTTTTCTTAATTTCTTCCCAGTTTTCTAAAACTTTTACGGCGGAAATGCTCTCAGGGTTTTTAAAAATATGAGGGTGGCGGTTTATAAGCTTTTTGCAGATTCCGTCAGTAATATCCAGCGTTGTGAATTCCTCCTGTTTTTCGCCGAGTTTTCCGTGAAAAACAACCTGCAAAAGCACATCCCCAAGTTCTTCGCAAAGTCCATTGCCGTCTTTTTCGTCTATTGCGTCCAAAACCTCATAACACTCTTCAAGAAGGCAGGTTTTAAGGCTTTCGTGCGTTTGAGCCTTATCCCATGGGCAGCCGTCTTCACCTAAAAGCTTGTCCATTATAGAGCACAAATCTTCAAAACTATATTTTTCATTCATTCCGATTCTCCAATCATGTCTAAAAGTTCGCCCGCGGTCATTTCGGCCGGGATATTATAGCGTTTTAAAGTTCTTAAATCGTCGCCAACGGATATTTTATTAATGCCTTTATCAGTTGAAGCTGTAATCAGATATCCGGCGTCCGTGGCGGCTATATCGCTTATTTCGGTATAAATACCGTATGGATAGGTCAAAACCAGCGGAGCTAAACCAATATTTTCTTCAATTTGTTTAAAACTCTTTGAAAAATCATCAAAAAGAACCTTATAATATTCGTCGTCGGATTCGCCCTGGAGTTTTGTAACGCCGTTTCTGGGAGAGAGCATTTTTCCGTTTTCATGCAGGTCAAACGTGTGCGACTGGATTTCCATAACGCCGGAATCGGCCATTTCTTTCGCCTCAGTCCATGTGAAATGAGGGATTATCTTGAAGCTTTTATCCTTATAATCCGTTTCGCCGACAGACCAGCCAATTATTGAAATACAGCCTTTCATACCAAGCTCTTTGAGGACTTTATAAGCGTATTCATAATTGGAATAATAGCCGTCGTCCATCGTTATTATAATTGGTTTTTCGGGAAACGCAATACCATTTTTCGCAAAATCATAAAGCTCTTTATAGCTGACTGCCGTATAACCCGCGTTTTTTATAGCTGTCATATGTTCTTTAAAAAGTTCGGGGGACATTGTGGCTTCCCCCCAGACAGCGGGATCCAAATCAAAGTTGTGATACATAATAATCGGGACATTGACCGGCGGTTTTTTTTCAAAATAATTTAGTTCCGTAAGCAAATCGGCGAAATGGGCGTTGAGTATTTTTACTCCGGAGTCGTTCAAATGCGCGTCGTCGCGGAAATTATCGTCTTTGAACATATGTTGCAGTTCGTTGTAATCTATATATTGGACATTTACTGAAGCCGCCATTTCAGCAATTTTTTTATGGATTATGTCATAATTCTTTATCCGGTTAAGCGACGTGTTAGCTATCGGAGCCGTGACTAAAATGAGATCTGAGCCGTTTTGTTCGCATAGCGCGGCGATTTTTTCCATATAGGAAATTTGAGTTTCGTTCATTTCGAATTTTTTTCCTTCAACGCCGTCAAACCGGTTTGTCCGTCCAAATTCATAGTCTGTCATAGTATTGTCGCAAAAAACATAGCCTTTTTCATTATAATACTCATTTTGACCGGCCTCGCGGTAAGGCGTCACATTCCAATTTTCTTCCATATACTCCAGTATACCTTTAGAACTAAAGTTAAAATAGTCTTTTTGATAGTTAAAAAGCGGTATATCGTTTAGAAGCTTCTCCCTTGATAATAAATCCCAATAGACTTCCATAACCACGACCTTTGGTTTTTGATAATTATAAGCTTCTCTAAGCGTATAATATGTGCCGTCCGGGCGTTGCCGCGGCATCCCTAGCTGAAAGCTATTTGAATTCAAGAGGCTGTCAAAGTTATTAGGGTCAAAGCTGCAATAGGAGTGCGACGAACCTACGAAAATCATGTCAATCGTATTTTTTTCAGTTTTGTAAAAATCATTAAAGCGTCTTTCGGCATATAAATCCGAATTATTTTTTGTGGCAATCTCTTCGTACATGTTATTGATAAAAATTAAAGCGCATAGCACCGCGGCCAATAAAAGAATCAGGAATATAATGCCCTTTAGCATGCTTTTATTTTCAGGGCTAGAACTGGAAGTAAATGAATGTTTCGCCATTTGAGAACACCCCCAATCCGAAAATCGCGGTTATGACGACGAAATAAAATAAAAACTTCATAATCGGCTTTTTGTCTAAGAGGCGGTATATAGGCTCTTTCTTCTCAAAAAGCTCTGTAATCATTAAAAACAGTATCGCGCCAAATACCACAAAGAGCTCGTAAATTGTCGCGGGAAGGGTGTTTATAGCATTATAAAAGCCCTGTAGTGTAAGCGAGTCTCTAAACCCCCCAAAAAAATGCGTTATAATATAAATGGCGTCGTGGAGGTTTTTTGCCCGGAAAAAAATCAGTGAAAAAGCGTAAAGGGAGAATATAAATACAACGCTTATAATTCTCAAAATGAGCGGCCTTTTTTTAATTTTAATTATGTCGTTTTTAATGCCGCCAATTACCCGAAACGCTCCGTTTAACACTCCCCAAAGAACAAAAGTCCAGTTTGCGCCATGCCAAATCCCGCTGACTATAAAAGTTACCATAACGTTAAAATATTTTCGCGCATTCGAGATACGGCTCCCGCCCATTGGGAAATAGAGATAATCTCTAAACCAGCCGGAAAGCGACACATGCCAACGCCGCCAAAAATCTTTCATGTTAGCGGAGAGGAACGGCCTGTTGAAGTTTTTCGTTAAATCTATTCCGAAAATCCCGGCTACGCCCACGGCAATATCTGAGTATCCCGAAAAATCGCAGTAAAGCTGAAACGCAAAAAGGAAAACCGCTATTAAATAAGGCAGAAAACTATAATATTCCACCGAATTAAATACCCCGTTTACAAAGAAAGCGGCTCTGTCGGCAATGACAAGCTTTTTTTGAAAAAGCCGAACAACATTATTTTCGCGCCTTCCGAAATGTTCGAATAGTTTATATCAGTTTTTTTGAAAAGCTGCGGCATAAAGCTTTCGGCTCGTTCTATGGGCCCCGCCAAAAGCTTTGGAAAAAACGATATAAACAAAAGCAGCTTGAAAAAATTCCGCTGAGCGCCTATACGCCGTCTATATACGTCAATAACGTATCCGGCGGCCTGAAGAGCGTAAAATGAAATACCGATTGGCAAAATAATGTCATCGCCTTTTCCGGTAACGGAGGCAAATGTCCCGCTTATAAATGGAAGGTATTTAAAAAAGAAAATTAATGAAAAATTTAAAATCAAGCTGGTAATCAAGAGTGTTTTACGGTTTTTTTGAGATTTGCAGTCGTCGATCATACAGGCAAAAATAAAATTCCAAAGAGCGGAAAACAGTAAAATGATTACCAGTTCAGCTTTCCACCACATATAAAAACCCAGGCTCGCGACGAGTAATAATATCCATCTGAATTTCTGGGGGATTGTGTAATATAATATAAAAACAACAGATAAAAATATTAAAAACGCAATCGAGTTAAAAAGCATAATATCCTCCAAAAAAGCTATGTACACGATAAAAGTATATATTATTATTATCAGGAAGTCAATTATAAGGCAATATCAGAAATATTATAAATTTTCTATATTTACATATTTTAAATTTTTGTGAACGAGACTTTTTAGCCTGAATGAGGACATAATACTTTTATAATATTGGTTAGGAAGTGGCTTAAAATGGGGAAATTTATTATATCTGAAAGTCCGCCGCTTAAGGGATGCGTAAAAATCGGCGGCTCGAAAAATTCTGTATTGCCGATTTTGGCGGCAACGCTTTTAACAAAAGAAAAATGCGTTATCAATGACGTTCCGACTCTGACAGACGTTCTTATTATGGCGGATATTATTAAAGATTTGGGTGCGGAAGTGAAATGGGATAAAAGAGCCAATCAAGTAACGGTCACGGCCAAAAACATTTCTTGTCAAGAGGCAAGGTATGAGCTTGTAAAAAGCATGCGCGCCTCTTTTTTAATTATGGGGCCGCTTCTTTCAAGGTTTAAAAAAGTGAAGGTTCCATTGCCCGGCGGCTGCGCAATAGGTCTGCGTCCGGTCGATTTACATCTAAAGGGTTTCAGCGCTCTGGGAGCGGATATTTCAGTCTTAAACGGATATGTTGAAGCCCGGGCAAAAAAGCTTCACGGCGCTAATATATACCTGGACTTTCCAAGCGTTGGAGCGACGGAGAATATAATGATGGCGGCGGTTACAGCGGAGGGACAGACAATTATACAAAATTGCGCGGTGGAACCTGAAATTGTTGATCTGGCAAATTTCCTGACCTCAATTGGGGCTGAAATCAGGGGTTCCGGTACGGATAATATTAGAATAAACGGGGTTCCCGAGCTTTTCGGTTCTGAATACACCATAATTCCGGACAGGATAGAGGCTGGTACTTTTATGGCCGCGGCGGCCGCGACATCAGGAAATATTACGCTTGAAAACGTTGTTACCGATCATTTGAAACCGGTTATTGCCAAGCTGACAGAGGCCGGTGTTTTTATAGAAGAAAAAGATAATAATTTAAGAATCGACGCGAGAAAAGAACTGAATCCAATTGACGTTAAGACCTTGCCATATCCGGGTTTTCCAACGGATATGCAGGCTCAGTTCATGAGCTTTTTGACGAGGACAAAAGGAACCAGCATGGTAATTGAAACAGTATTCGAAAACCGCTTTATGCATGTCGGGGAATTGAAGAGGATGGGCGCGGACATCAAGATTGAGGGAAGAAGCGCAATTATAGAAGGCATAGACCGTCTGACCGGAGCGCCCGTTAAGGCAACCGATTTAAGAGCCGGCGCGGCGCTTATTATCGCGGCGCTGGGAGCGAGGGGAGATACGGAAATAAGCGAGATAAGCCATATTGAACGCGGTTATGATAAAATTCATAAAAAACTCAAAAAGCTGGGAGCGAAAATAAATTTGGAAGAGAATTGAACAATTTCTAGATTTTGTGAATAATGAGATTTTTCTCCGGCAATACTATTGCTGGAGGTGTTTATCAGATGAAAGAAAAAGAAAAAAAGACTTCATCGTTAAAGAAAAAGGGAGGTTATGTGGCTTTATACGGGACGGTAGCGATTTTACTCTCTCTCGCTGTAGTCATCAGCTACAATAACTCCAAACCTAATAATTTGGAGAAAGGAGGTATAACGGCTAATATTGACCCTATCATAATTCCGGACGAAAATTACGCCGCTGTGCCAAAGTCTTCCGATTATGATTATTTAGCCCCCGGCGACCGGATAGTAGCGCAAGGCGATGGACAGGAAATCACAGGTGCCGGACAGGGTAACAGTTCTTTAAAAACAAGTGAAAGGGATCATTTTGGGCCGGTTACAGAAATAATAGCGAAGAAGACGGATCCGCTCCAGTTTCGGCGTCAAAGGATACTCCTATTCCAAAAACGGCTCCGGGTCCCGATAAAGACGGCACAGACAACGAAATCAGCAGCAACGAGTTAAAGCCGGTTTCTATAACTGTATTCATGGACGATCAGTCTATGGAATGGCCTGTTCTTGGAGAAGTTGTAATGAAATTCTCTCCTGATCACGGAATTCTGGACCCAACTTTAGAGCATTACCGAACTAATAATAACATCTGTATTGCGGCCACTGAAGGCACTGAGGTTCGGGCGGCGGCGGAAGGTTATGTATCAGCTGTTTTTCAAACAAGAGAAGATGGGAATCAAGTCGTCTTAGACCACGGAAACGGATGGGAGACTACATACACCCAACTACAGGATAATATCCTGGTAAAAAATGGTGATGTAGTTAAAAAAGGTCAGATTATAGGCGGTGTTGGAAAACCCAGTATATACAGCGTTATGTTAGGATGTCATTTAGGTTTCGAGGTTTCAAAAGAAAGCGAGCCAGTCGATCCTTATTCTGTACTTGTTAAACTGGATTGATTAATAAATGTGAAGCGTTGGGCGCTGCGCAGCTGAACACAGTTGGCAGCGCCCTCTCTTTATAATCCGCTAGCGGCATCCGCCGACGTCACCCTCGTGAACCATGCTGATGTGGGGGATACCGGCTTCATCATAAATATCGCCATAGGGTTTAAAGCCAAGCTTTTCATAAAATCCTTTGGCTGTGAGCTGAGAATGGAGGTATTGCTTTTCTTCTCCCATGTCAAAGGCTTTTCTGATTAGAAGGCGCATTACAAAATCTCCGTAACCCTTGCCCCTATGTTCTTGTAAAGTCGCGATCCGCCCGAAAACAAGCTGGCTTCCGATTTTTGTCATTCGTCCGCAAGCGACGGGTTCGTCATCGTCATAAACAACGATATGAATGGCAAGCTCGTCTTTGTCGTCAAAGACAATTTCCTCAGGAACGCCTTGCTCTTCTACAAAAACTCTTTGTTTTATCATATCGGCATCTTTAAGATTTGATTTTTGATAGCCGTCAATCCATTTTCCTGTAACCATAGTTCCCTCCCGGTTATATTGCGCTTTTTTAAGATAATCAAGCGCCTCTTGCGTTATCTCTTCTCTCGTAGGCACTGCCGCATAATTGAAATAAGTTCTTGGATTTTCTATGTTTATATTAAACTTTTTAAAGAAGCTGCTTTGGATTTTCCATATAACTTTTTAGAATTTATAATTTTGGTATATTTCCGCTCTTTGCTAAAGGATCTTCCAATCTTTCCTTCTGTGATTCTTCCAATTTTTGAACCAATGTTTTAAAATCATTATAATGCGTAAAGCTCGTATACTTTTTTAAATGGTCAGCATAAGATTTAACAAAATTAAACATTTGAATTGTCGTATCACCATAGAGTCGCTGAAAAATGACAAAATCATAGATATCAGTATTTATTCCAATAGAAAAACGATCCATAAAAGATAAGTATCTGCGTACGTTTTTTCGTAATTCTGTATTCTCCTCACCTTTCTCTATCGCTACAACATCAGCTAATCTATTTTCTTGAAATGCTTCTATAAAACCGCTACACTCTTTACGCATTTCATTATAAAACTCAATAGTTGCTTGTTTTTTACGACGGTCATGATCAACTTTCATGCCGAGATACTGTAATTTGTTACTTTTTTGAATACCATTGAGTTGTAATAATGCAATGATAACACCTCCAATAACTGCTACATTTGCTAATACATTAGAAATATCGAAAATTATATCAATCATTAATTCTCCTCCCTATTATAATGTATTTTAGGTTTATAGAGGTCAACTATGAGCCTTTATTAGTTGCGAGCATGTATCTATTGACATAAGCTTTAAATCACCCGCTAAATCACTCTTTTAAATAGCCGTTTATAATATTCCAAGTCTCCGGATATTCCAGCCCCCTATACCAGCCGGCAATTCCGGCAATATCATAGGATTTAACGAGCTTCATTTTTTCTTCAATAGAGCGCGTATCTTCAAGCCATGTGAAATAATAAACCGTTTGCCCGTTTTCGATGGCTGTATATTCGCCGTAATATGATTTAGTCAGATCGTTCCATGTGAAGTCAACGCCGTTTGCCGTGAAAATGCTATACGTTTTGTTCATGCCGTAGGATCTGGAGGAAATATCCGTTACATTCCCGTCTTTATCCCTTATTTCCCGCCAAACTCTGGAATAAAACGGAAGTCCTAAAATGACCTGTTCTTCGGGCGCTTCCAAAAGAGTGTCGTAAATGCCTTTATTAACGAAATCAATGCTGGCGACAGGCCCGCTTATTTCTGATGTGGCGTGATGTTCGTCATATCCCATTATTATAATATAGTCAGCGGATTTTGCAATCTCTGTTCTGTTATAATATAAATTAAACGAGGCAGGCACATACATATCGACTGATAGCACGGCGTTTTTTTCTTAATAACGGAGCCAGCTCTCTTATAAACTGTATGTAGTAGTCAGAGTCTTTTCTTCACGTTTTCAAAATCAATATTTATACCGTCAAGCTTATATGTGTCAATAAAGCTTAAAAGATGATTTATGGCGCGTTCCCGGTTTTTAGAGTCGGATAAAACGGCGTTGCTGACTACCGACTTAAAATTATCCGTAACAAGGCCCCATACGTCATAACCGTTTTCGTTGGCCCATTTAGTATACGCCGGGTCGGCAATGCTTATTATATCCCCGTTAAGCTTTACTTCATCAAAGGAAAACCATGTCGGGCATAAAACTCTAAGCCCGTCTATCGTCTGTTTTTTGCTTTCGTTTGAGTTAGCGTCCAAATTAGAAATCAAATCCCAGACTATCGAAAGCTTTTTATCATACTTACTAAAACGCTCGGGTTCTTCTGGAATTATTGGGGTTGTATTTTCCACGAAAACAATGTCTTTGGTAAGAACATATCCAATATTTCCGCTGTTCGATTGAACTTTAGTATATTCCTTATCGGAATCAGGTTCCGAGTCAAACGCCCTAACAAGAGATTTTTCAGGCAAGGCTTCGACATAAGGACTTTTTTTGTCAGGCTCATATCTTAGATATGCCTTTTCTGAATTTATTTTATAAATTTGTTTTTCAAGTGCTAAATCATGAACTTTAACTAATTTGCTGGTTTGGTCATAAAATATTTCGAAATTATAATGGCTTTCTAAAAGCTCGGCGGGCATATAAAGCATTCCGTTAAAGGTTTTAATGATTTTACTTACCGGTTTTTCTATATTATTTACATAATAAACCGGTTTATCTGCCTCAAACTTAGTGACCGAATTATAGGCTGTCAACGTAACCATATTATATTTATCGTCCCAAAAAAGACGCTCGTCTATGTATTGTTTTACAAAATCCACAGGAAAATAAAGCGTTTCATCAAAATAAACCGGGGTTCGTTCCATAGCAATCATTTTATCGTCAATATAAATATAAATCTGATCTTCTTCCAGACCCTCCGCATATTTGTAAAGCGGCAAATAATCATACGAAGGCAGAAACTCCGAGATTAAAAACCATGCTGCGGAAACAACCACCATAGCCGTTATCAATAGTACAATTACTAATTTTGTCTTGGGCGGCTTTTGCTTATGCTCCATTAAAATCCTCCTTAAAAAAACAGGGCGCTGATTGCGCCCGATTTATTTCTTTAACACTATATCTCAAAACTTCCCTTGTGGCTTCCGTTAATAACATAGTAACAGATTTTTTCAGCCGGTTTAAAAAAGAGTTCGACAGCTTCCAAGTCTTTAACTAAATGTCCTTCCGATTTCCAAATTTCTTTGGCCGTATCAGTTAAAAGCTTTAAATCCGTCTGCTGTCCGTCATGTTCAATATAGCAATCAACTTTCAAAATCTTCACTTCCTTATTTTAAATTAGTATAGCTACTATATTCCGGAATATAATACTATGTTTTATAGTTTTTGTCAATTGTATTGAAATTATGGGAGTGGACATTAGCGTACAAAAAGGAAATCTACAAACCCAAACGGAGGATAGCGATTTGGGTTAGCTTTACGGTACTTAGATTTTGCCAAACCAAAATGATTGTAGGCTTCCACGAACACTTCTACCACTGCTGTTAATGTTTCAATACTTCGCGCAAAGCAACG
>JALQSN010000820.1:0-20993 GCA_023690525.1 Holotrichia oblita | reverse complement strand
CCTTGAGCAGCCTCTTCATAGCCTGATGTCCCGTTGACTTGACCAGCAAAATATAGATGCTTAGTTATTTTTGATTCGAGAGTCGAAAATAATTGTTGCGAATCAATCGCATCATATTCAATGGCATAAGCCGGTTTATCAATCACTGCTTTTTCTAATCCTTCTAATGAATTAACCATTTTTTTCTGAATTTCTAGGGGCATAGAAGTCGAAAACCCTTGCAAGTAAATAGTATCTAAGTGCACTGATTCCGGCTCAAGGAATAATTGATGTGCTTCCTTGTCGGCAAAACGTGTGATTTTATCTTCTATTGAAGGGCAATAGCGCGGACCAATACCAGTAACTATTCCTCCATACATTGCAGAATGTTTTAAGTTTTCTTTTATAATTTGGTGTGTTTGGGCACTAGTATGAATGAGATAGCAAAGTTTTTGGCTAGCAAGTTTCATAGTAGTTGGCGCGTGATTAACAAAAGATACCTCTAATTCTTGACCTGGTTCAACTTGCATCGCTGCAAAATTTATACTATCCTTCTTTATTCTTGGTGGTGTTCCTGTCTTTAAACGCAAAAGGCGATGTCCCAACTTTTCTAGTTGCTTAGATAATCCACTAGAAAATGGTTCGCCATCAGGACCAGAAGAGTGTTTTTGATGACCAATCATTACTGCTGCTTCCATATAAGTGCCAGTAGTAATAATAACTCTTTCACCATAAATAACTTCCTCGGCTACTTCAACGCCTATGCATTTATTCTCTTCCACAACCAATTTGCTTACATAGCCTTCATAAAGCGTCAAATTGGCAGTATTGAAAAGAACATTTTGCATATATTTCTTATATTCAATTTTATCAATTTGCGCTCTTAAAGCGTGAACTCCTGGTCCACGTGAAAGATTGAGTATCTTAATTTGTAGCATCGTGGCATCAGCAGCTTTTCCCATCTCGCCACCAAGTGCATCAATCTCTCTTACGACGACACCTTTAGCTGGCCCACCAATCGAAGGGTTACAAGGCATTGCACCGATCGATGCAAAACTACCAGTTATAAGCAATGTCTTCAGATTTCGCCTAGCACAGGAAAGAGCTGCCTCAATACCAGCATGTCCTCCACCAACTACGATTATTTGAAACTTTTCATTGATTTTCGTCTTCAAGAGCTTTTATCTCCGCCACAATATCTATTCTTTTAAATAACACTTCTCCGATAATAATTTTAGTATTTGCTAAACCAGAAAATGAGAGACTCTCAAGGTTTAAAAGGATTTTTTCATCTAATCCTAATTGCTTTATTATTTCCTTCGATAAATCAACTAGAATCGGAGCTGATAAAATAGCACTTACTTTTAAGGCATCAGCCAAAATATAGATGACTTCTGCCAAATTAGGATCGGCATTTTTAGCCATTTCCCATGGCTTACTCTCTTCTATTAACTTATTGCATTCTCTCAAGTAGTCAAATAAACTCATCAAAGCTTTATCAATATATAGATTTTCCATTAAAGAGTTGAATTCATTAATCATCTTTTCTCTATGCAATAAAAGTGCTTTTCGATAATCAGATGGTTGGTCTAGAAGACTCGGAATGACACCTTCATAGTATTTATTTACCATCGTCAAACTGCGGCGTAGAAGATTTCCTAAATCATTAACCAAATCAACATTAATCCTATTAAGAAATAATTCATGAGAATATAAATTATCACTTCTTAAAGAAGCATCTCGCGCTAGAAAATAGCGTACAGAATCCACGCCATAGCGATTGATTAAAATATTCGGATCAACTAGTCCGCCTTTTGATTTACTCACCTTACCATCTTTGGAAATAATCCAACCATGAGCAAAGATTTTATTTGGTAGCGGAAGAGAAAGGGACATTAAGAAAATCGGCCAATAAATCGTATGAAAACGCGCTATTTCTTTACCAACTAAATGCAAAATGTAATTATCTCCATCATTATGCCAAAACTTTTGAAAAAGTTTTTCATCAGCACTAGCATATCCGAGAGCAGTAATATAATTAAGTAGGGCATCTAACCAAACATAGACAACATGTTTTTTATTTTCTTGAACTGAAATTCCCCAATTAAATGAGGTTCTAGAAACACAAAGATCTTGTAATCCTTTTTCTATAAAATTATTCATCATCTCGCTCTTTACGGATTCTGGCTCGATAAAATCAGGATGAGAATTATAAAATTCTAAAAGACGATCTTTATACTTACTTATGCGAAAAAAGTACGCCTCCTCTTCAGTAATATAAACTTCTCGTTGACAATCAGGACACTTCTGATTCTTCAATTGGATTTCAGTCCAAAAGGTTTCACAAGGAGTGCAATAATAACCTTTATAATGTCCTAAATAAATATCGCCTTGTTCGAGTAACTGAGAAAACACTTTTTCAACTACTTGATAATGTCGCTTCTCAGTTGTTCGAATAAAATCGCTATATTCTATTTTCAAATTACTCCACAAAGTTTTAGTATTAGCAACTATTTTGTCTACAAATTCGATAGGAGTGATATTAGCAGCCTGCGCCTTTTTCTGGATTTTTTCTCCATGCTCGTCAGTACCTGTTAAGAAAAATACTTCCGCACCACGCTGCTTATAAAAGCGCGCCAAAATATCCGCCATCACAGTGGTATAAGCATTACCTATATGCATATTCGCGCTAGGATAATAAATTGGTGTAGATATAAATAATTTCTTTTTCATAAAAGCCTCTATGACATTATATCACGCCAATAATAATACTAAAAGATAGATAACTATAAAAACTATTATTTTTCTTATTATTTAGCGCCAAAATTCTTCATAAAAGCTAATTACTTCTATGACAAATGAGTCTTCGCTTTTTTTGCTTTTTTACATAGTAAAATCCTCTCTTTATGAAAATAGTTATTTTTTGGTATTGACATCTTGTAATAAGTAAATATAATAGTAAGTGTAGCGTGGGGTTACTTAATAGTAACAAGGGCTAACTCTTAAATGAGTTGGAAACCGCTACTTTTTTTATGCTATTTTTTTCTATTTCGTAAATATTTTAATTTCGCTTTATTTCCGTATTCCCTAGCTTTGGCATAGTCTTTTAATGTCATTCTACCTCTATAATTTCCATCATACATTTGCTTTCTTTGTATTGTTCCTTGACGTTTCATAAAAGACCTCTTACCAGTTCCCAATGGATCATATTCTAAAGAATAATTTCTACCTGCCTTTTTTACTTTTGCCTTTTCTTGGATCAGTAGTAAGACCAACCGAAACATACTTATCTCTATATTTTTCTAAAATAACATGCAAATGATTCTCTTTTTTATCGCGTAATCTTTTAATGCGAACTGATACCAAGTCTTTTTTATTTTTTTCTCTTTCCATTTTGTCCCCCCTTTTGACAACGCTTCCATTTTTTTCTAACTTCTTCTGCTTCGTTTTCTATTTCCTAGATCGATTTTTATTAAAAGAGATTTATAGCAAAAAACATAGCTAAAAAAGACTAATTAAATTAGTTCGTTTTGTTGAAAAATTGAATCATAATCTATTGAGTTATTGAAGATAGGTAGTCGATGATATCTTGAGCTGATTCTATAAGTATGGCTCCGTTTTTTAAAAGCCGATTAGTACCAGCAATCTCATCCACACGAGCTGGCAAAGCAAAAATATCTTTACCATAATCAAGAGCGTAGCCAACAGTAATCGATGTGCCAGAACGTTCTTGTGCTTCGATAACCGCTATCCCTTTTGCTAAACCTGCAATCAAGCGATTGCGATGAGAGAAATTCCGCTTATCTGCCTTAATATAACTCGGATATTCAGTTATTACTAATCCTAAATCGGCAATAGCATTCATTAATGGCTGATTTTCTGGAGGATAAATAGCATCAAATCCACACGGCAAAACGGCAATGGTTTTATCACTGTTACCCGCTAATGCCCCTTCATGAGCATCTTTATCTATTCCTGATGCTAAACCAGAAATAACTACATAATCATTACTAACTAAATCCTTGGCAATTTGAAACGCCATCTTTTGACCATAGCTGGATCTTTTGCGCGATCCAATAACTGCTATAATATTCTCCGATTTCAAAAGATTTATATTTCCACGGTAAAAGATTACAAATGGAGGAGAAGGTAGTTTTTTCAGTGATTCAGGATAAAGAGGTGATATCAAAGTGATATAGTTAGAGTTATTTTGTAAATTTAGTTCGGCAAACTTATCCCGATCGATTCCTTCTAAATTTTTAATACTTGAGAATATTTTTTCCCAGTCTCCGCCATGAAGGAGAGAAAAATATAGTAAGACATCTTCCATCAAAACTACCTCCCACTATGTAAATAGCTCGAGAATAGTAGAAATCCTAAATTATTTGTCGAATTTTATAAATTTTATTTTTTGATTTCAAGAAATATTTCTTCAAATTGATCAGCTAAAACTTTAGTAGAAGCAGAATTATCAATCACAAAATCAGCGCGTTCTTTTCTAATACCCGGAGGAAGCATCAATTTTTCTAAAGCTTTTTTTTCTTGAGAGTCTATGTGACCTCGCTTTATAAGTCTTTCCTCAATTATTGTTGGATTAGCATCGACATAAATAATATAATCAACAAGCAAATCGCTCCGACTTTCATAAACTAAAGGTATTTCAATAAATAAGCAATCATTATGATATTCTTCCTTCAATTGTTTTAATTTTTCATTAACAAGTGGAAATAAGAGCATCTTCAATTTTCGATCTAAGGGTTCAGAAATAATAATGGCTTTTCTAATAGCTTGATAATCAAATGTCATATCTTCAGGCCTATAAAAATCTTTTAATAATTCTATAAGATTGCTGAAAATTGGCGAAGAAGGTTGATAAAGAGTTTTTATGTAATCATCAAAGGAAAAAGTATTTCGCTTGGTATGATTTAAATATTCTATAAGTGCAGATTTTCCACTACCTATTGAACCAGTGATTGCAATTAGCATTACTTCCCTCCTTGACATTTCGGACAATAATGAGTGCCTCGTCCTTTGTACTTAGTTTTCTCAATTATACCGCCACATTGATAGCATTTTTGTCCGTTTCTTCCATAAATTTGAAACTCATCTTGAAATTTTCCCTTTTCATGATTACCAAAGGTAAAGGATGAAAAAGTAGAACCACCTAGATCGATTGCTCGATTAAGGATTATTTTCGATTTTTCTATAATCAAATGAGCATCAGCTAAAGTTAATGTTTTTACTGGCGTTGAATATAGTCGCCCAATGGCATAATTTACTTCATCGACATAAATATTACCTAGACCAGCGATATTGCTTTGATCTAGCAGGAACTCTTTAAGTGTCAGGCGAGATGCTTGCATTTTAGCGTATAGTTCCTCAGCTTTCATTTCAAAAGGTTCTTGACCTAAAGCCTTGAGTGGCAAATGATTAAGATAATCCTCTGGTACCAGCATCATAACGCCAAAGCGGCGTGTATCATTATAGATCAAATAATAACCATTATCCAAAACAAAAATTACTAAATCATGACGGTTTGGCAGATATTCATCTTTTTTAAAATAATGATATTTTCCTTCCATTCTTAAATGAGACAAAAGAACTCTATTATCAAGAGCAAAAATCAACCATTTTCCATGGCGCTTAATTTCATGAATCTTTTCTCCAATTAAATTCGCTTTGAATTCTTCACTATCCTGCTTAATAATTTTCGAATAATTAATGATAACATCAGTAATTCTATGACCATTAGCCCAGCCGGCAATGGCTCTTCTTGCATTTTCTACTTCTGGTAATTCTGGCATATTATTTTGCTCCAAACCAATCAGTGGCATATCCTGATTCTACTTTTAACTTTACTTCTAATTTTAGTGTATTTTCCATGATTTGCTCGATGTCTTCTAAAATTTTATCTAATTCCTTTAAAGGTACTTCAAAGATTAATTCGTCATGAATTTGCAAAATCATCTTGGTTTCAAGATTATTTTGCTTTAGATACTTATCGATGTCAATCATCGCTTTTTTTATTATATCGGCGGCACTTCCTTGAATTGGACTATTCATAGCAATTCTTTTACCAAACTCGCGAATCATATGCGCCGAATTTGAGAGTTCATTGATTTTGCGCTTTCGCCCTAATATTGTAAGAGAATATCCATTTTGTTTAGCAAATTGTATCGATTGATCCAAATAGCTTTTTATCGAAGAAAATTGATGAAAATAATTACTAATAAATTGCTTTGCTTCGCCAACCGAAATAGCAATTTCATCAGCTAATCCCCAATCTGACATTCCATAAATTATTCCGAAGTTAACAGCTTTCGCCTTTCTTCTTAAATCCGAAGTAATATTAGACAGTGGCAGATGAAAAATCTTAGAAGCTGTCATCGTGTGAATATCTAAGTCATTATTAAAAGCTTCTATCATCGTTTCATCTTTTGATAAGTGTGCCAAAATTCTCAATTCAATTTGCGAATAGTCTATCGATAATAGATAATGGTTTTTAGGAGCCACGAAGGCTTTTCTTATAAGACGCTGAACTTCATCGCGGACGGCAATTTGTTGTAAATTTGGACTGCTGGAAGATAGTCGCCCAGTTTGTGTAGTCGCCTGATTAAATATCGTGTGCAATTTACTATCAGGAAATAAATAACTTTTCAAGCCTTCCGAATAAGTAGATATTAATTTTGCATATTTGCGGTGTTCAATTATTAAAGGAACTATTGGATGGTATGGTGCTAAGGCTTCCAAAACATCAATACCAGTCGATCTTTTTTTATTTGCTGGCAATCCGATTTCATCAAAAAGCAGATCTCCTACTTGCCGTGGAGAGTTTACATTAAACTGGTGTCCGGCTAGTTTATAAATATTCTCAGTCAACTTATTGAGATGACTAACATATTCAGCATTCAATTCTTCTAATATTTGCCCGTCTATTGTTATACCATTAATCTCCATATTTGCAAGTATAATGGAAAGAGGCAACTCTAAGTCTTGTAATAATTTTAGTAATTGCTCATCTACCAATAATTTAAATATTTTCGGATCCATTTTTGCACAAGCGGAAAGCAGAGAAACATAATAAACTATGCAATTATCACAAGTATAATTTCTCTTAGCAAATACTTTATCTTTATATGGAATGGCTAAATCAAAATGGGCCAGTAAATCATTAGGCTCATCTTTAAAAGAAAGACTAAGTAAATAACCTGCTAGATAATAATCAAAATCGAAACCTTGAATTATGATACCAAGTCGATGCAATAATACATAAATTGCTTTAATATTATATCCGCGTTTTTTTCGGCTACCATCTTCCAAAAAGGCTATTAAAGCATCATCCTTTAAAAATGTCTCTTTACTAATATAAACTATTTTACCATCACTCATTCTTAATATAGCTAAACCCAATATCTCGGCTAAGTGATAGTTATCTTGATCATATACTACTGCTAACATTGCACCATCTACTAAAAAAGTTTTATCCACAGATTGGACATTCTCAAAATCAACTATGCTCTCTTTTATCTCTTTTTTTCCTTCAATATAGGAAAAACCCGCCAATTTTTTAAGCAGCAAAGTCATTTCATAATCACGGAAAAAATCTTCTAACTCTTCCTTGGTAACACCATTGAAAGCATATTTATCAATTTTTTTATCAACTGGAACATCGAGATAAATTGTTGCTAGCTCTTTAGATATTCGACCTTTTTCTGCTCCATCAATTAATTTCTCTCTCAGCTTCCCTTTAATTAAATCTGAGTCCTGCTCAAGATTTGCAAGAATCGTTTCTAGGTTCTGATATTCCGCTAAAAGTTTTTTAGCAGTAACTTCCCCGATTCCCGGTACACCAGGAATATTATCGCTGCTATCACCCACTAAACCCTTATAGTCAGGTATCTGTTGTGGTGTAAGACCTTCTTCTTCAAGCAAACTAGCCACAGTCACAATTTTTGTTTCACTAACACCTTTTATCGGAGTGACAACCTGAACATTATCACCTATGAGCTGAAGCAAATCTTTATCGCTGGAGAAAATAGTTATTTCCAAATCTTGATAACTTTTTGCAAAAGTACCAATGATATCATCGGCTTCATAACCATCGATTTCGATTACATGTAAACCAAAAGCAGTGAGCAATTTCCGCGCTGGTTTCATTTGAGCAATCAACTCCTCTGGTGCCGCTTTCCGAAGTCCTTTGTATTCAGAAAAAGTTTTATGTCGTAAAGTTTTGGCATCAGTATCAAAAGCGATAATGGCATAGTCTGGTTTGGTTCTTGATAAAATAGCCATCATCATATTTGAAAGTGCAAATAAGGCATTAGATGGTCTACCATCTTTGGTCCTCATAATTTTGCTTATATCATAACCAGTTGCATAAAAGCATCTAAATAATAAGGAATTTCCATCGATTAATAAAAGTTTTTTCATTTTTCCACCTTTTCTATTCTTTCCACGATTAAAGTATGATTTTCTTTATACGTCTCAACAATGCCAATAAATTTATATAACTCTCCTCTTACTAAAGGCCAAGCTAATTTCTTATAATTTTCCTCAAACATCGTAATTGGCACATCACCAAATTCATCAAATCCGTTGCCAAGAAGGATATAACTTCCCTTCTTGCTCTTAATAACTCTTTTATCTTTCAAGAATAAAACAATAGAGACTTTTTTACCAATTTGTTGACTTAAATCTTTACTGCTTATATAACCACGCAACAGGTATTCTTTTCTCTTCACCGCAGTTGCTATATTGCCAATATTTGTTCCTAGCATCTCTTTCTCTAATGCCAAAAGCTGATAATCACTAATATCTAGACTGCTTAAAGGAACTTCACCTAAATTGCTAGCGCCATAACTCAAATCTTCGGCATAAATTAGAGCGAACTGTAAAGATCCAAGCATAGTTTTTTTATTTATTTTTTCATCTATAAATTCATCAAGTGCACCAGCAATGATTAAATTTCGATATTGGTCTTCTTTAATAAATTTATAAGTTCTGGCTAAAAAATCTATATAAGAGCGATAATCGCCATTGAGCGTTCTCTCTTCAATTATCTTCTTAGATATTGCTCCGCTTATTCCTTTAACAGCATTCAAAGAAAAAACGATTGTCGATGAATCGAGAGGATTAAATATTTCCAAAGCTTTATTAGCTAAAGGTGGCAAGAAATTAATTCCTAAAATCTTCGCTTCACTGATATAGCTTTCCTGTTTGCTACTGCCGATGCCATAGAATTGATTCAGAAGAGCGGCAGTAAAAGGTGCTAGATAATAGAACTTCAAATTAGCCATCCACATAGAAATGATAGCATAAGCAACCGAGTGAGCTTTATTAAAGCCATAACTAGCAAACTTGGCGATTAATTCATAAACAGAATCAATTACGCTATCAGGTATCCCCTGCTTTCTTGCGCCTTGGTAAAAAGCTTTTTTGAGAACAATAAATTCATCAGAGTGCTTTTTACTAATTGCCCTGCGGAATAAATCAGCCTCAGCCATTGATAGACCAGCAAACTTTGTAACTATTGCAATTATTTGTTCTTGATAAACAATAATACCATTAGTAGACTCTAATATCGACACAAGAGATTTATGTGGATAACGGAAATCTCTTTTATTCTTTCTTTCTGCATAAAGAGGTATTGAATCCATTGGACCAGGGCGGAATAATGCTAGCACGTTAGCAACTTCAATAAAAGAATCCGGTTGCACTTGCTTGAGAGCTTTTTTCATACCCTCACTTTCTAGCTGAAATATGCCCATAGTATTTAAGGAACAAATAAGACGCAAAGCATTTTTATCTTCAATATCCAGATCACTAACTCGGATTTCTTTATCGAAATTTTTCTTAATCATATCTAGAGTAGTTGCAATAATAGTCAGATTATTAAGACCTAAAATATCCATCTTCAATAATCCTAATGATTCTATATAATTCAAATCATATTGAGTAACCGTATTCCCACTGATATGCATGATAGGAATAATTTCCTCTAACTTTTTACTACTGATAATAATACCAGCCGCATGAAGACTAGTCTGACGTGGTAGTCCCTCTATTCTTTGTGCTATCGCAAAAAGATCTTGATATATTTCCATACTGTTAGCAATCATCGGTATCTTCTCAATCGCTTCCTTTAAATCCATCTGCCAAGGTATCATTTTGCATAAATTATCGTAGACAGTGCTCTCTATCTTAAGCACTTTCGCAACATCGCGAATACTCGAGCGAGCACCAAAAGTTTGATAAGTCACAATATGCGCAACATTATCAGCACTATATTTTTCTTTGATATAGTCGATAACTTCCTGTCTTCGATTATCTGGGAAATCGAGATCGATATCTGGCATACTTTTTCGCATTGGATTGAGAAATCTTTCAAACATCAAGTTATACTTCATCGGATCGACATCAGTTATACCTAAAACATAAGAGACTAAAGAGCAAGCGGCACTTCCTCGACCAGGACCAACAAGGATATCATTCTTCTTAGCAAAGCGCACATAATCTTGAACGATTAAAAAATAATCGATATATCCCATCTCTTCTATAACAGATATTTCATATTCCAAACGTTCTAGATAAGACACTGGTACTTGTTTACCTAAACGACGACTTAGTCCCTTTAGTCCTAATTGGCGAAAATATTCACTTTTATCATAATCACTAGGCAAAGGAAAGACTAGACTTTCAGCCTGAATTGCTGTCAAATCAAAATCGATAATCTTGAGAATATCGACACTTGCTTTCAATTCTTCTAAACTAAAATATTTCTCTAATGATTCCAAAGAGCGGAAATGATGATTAGCTAGATCAATATCGACATTCTGATAGCCATTTTTTATAGCTAACAAAGTCAAAGTAGTTTTAATATCGTTTTCCGATAAAGCAACTACTTCAGATAAAGCGATAGTTTGAATATTGAACTTCTGCTTTTTTCTCCGAAATGCTTCTAAATATTTATAATCCTCATCCTTGTAGCATTCTAGACCAAAATAAAGATGTAAAAAATTACGGCAATATTCATTAATTAATTCATCAATATCGTCGTCCTTTTCTAAATCAATTAATGCCTTAAATGAGGAGTTCAATAAAGGAATAATGACTATTAAACCATCACAGTATTCAGAGATTGTTTCCAGCGTAAATGCTTCTTTTCTCTCGCTATTATTAATAGCAGATGTTATTCTCAACAGATTCAAATATCCTTCTAAATTTTTCACCAAAAAAAGAAGACGAGAAGAATTTTGATTGCTGTCAACTATAGTAACTTCCATCCCGATTATTGGCTTGATATTGCTTTTTAAACATTTATAAAAAAAGTCAATTGCTCCAAATAATCCATCTGCATCAGTAAGAGCCAAAGCCTCAATTTTCTCTTCTTTGGCATAAGAAATTATGTCATCTATTTTCAAAGAACTAGATAAAAATGAATATCCAGATTTTACGTATAGATTGACAAATTTCATTTAATCACCTACTTAATTAATGCATCCAATTCTTTAATCAGCTGATTAATCTCTTCCTGATTATATACCTTAGCTCCACAAGCATAAATATGCCCTCCGCCGCGATATTTACTAGCAACTTCCAGCACAGAATATTTTGAAGAGCGAATACTTACGCGATAATAAGAAACTTCCTCTTCTTTTCCATTTTCTTTAATAACTTTCTCCACGTCTTCAGAGAAAGAAACCCAAATATTAATTTCCTTAATGCCTGAAAATAGATTTATATGTTCTTTACCACTAGTTGGAGAAACGCCTAATTTTATTAATGTCGCTTTATCTAAAGTATAATAAGCCACACCATTCTTACTTAAAATATAATTGTTCAACAAATGGCTTTGCACTGCTAAATCAGAAATTCTCCTGACATACATTTTGTCATATACGTCTTTTTGCAAACTGAAACCAACTTCAGTCAATTTTTTAGCAGTTTCAAAAGTGGAAGGACTAGTATTATGATAAAGAAAACGTCCTGAATCGCCAACAATACCACTGTAAAGAAAAGCAGCAGCATGTGGTGGGAGTTTTTTACGAGTATTAGCAAGTAAAATATTAGCAATAATTTCTGCTGCAGCCACTTTTTCAACTTCCAATATCTCAAGATTTCCATAGCTATCGCCCGATTGGTGATGATCTATTTTAATTATTTCCTTGGCGAGTTTATAGCGAGTATCGCTAATTCTTTTTTCTTCCGAACTATCGACAATAATAGCTAAAAATGGATTATTAGTTAGTACTAAATCATCTACATTATCTGTTGGAGGATAAAATACATTAGTAAATTTTTTAAACTCTTCCCCTAGAGCATAGATTTTTTTGCGAGGATAATTTTCTTTTAAATAATAATATAGACCGTATTGAGAACCCATAGCATCAAAATCAGGAACGACATGACGAAAGATTACTATAGTTTCATATTTTTCTACTAGAGAATGAAAATATTGATATTTTGGATTGGAAATTGCCGCTTTTTTCTTAAACATGTTTGGATTTCCCCATTATTCTTACTGTGTCACGAACAATCATAAGCTCTTCATTAGTAGGAATTACTAATACTTTCACCTTTGACTCAGGTGTAGAAATAACGAAAGCCTTACCTCTTTGTTTATTTAATTCTAAATCATATTTGATACCAAGTGGCTCAGCAATAATTTTCAGTAATTCTTCCCTTAGTCCTTGATCATTTTCTCCAAGTCCAGCAGTAAAGACAATAGCATCGAGACCACCAAGATTAATAAAATAGGAACCTATTCTTTCAGCAATAGAATTAACATACATATCCTTAGCCAGTCGTGCTTTCGCGTTTCCATTTAATATAGCGTTTTCAATATCACGAGCATCACTTGATAGTTCAGAAATTCCTAATAGACCCGATTTTTTATTCAATGTATTAACAACTTCAGTGGCACTAACATTTAGTTTTTGCATCAAGTAGGTAATAATTGCTGGGTCGATATCACCAGATCTAGTTCCCATCATAACACCTGCGAGTGGAGTAAACCCCATAGAAGTATTAATAGATTTTCCATTTTTAACAGCTGCTAAAGATGCGCCATTACCTAAGTGACAAGTAATGATTTTACTTTCCTTTGGATTGCCAAGCATTTCAATAGCTTGTGCACTCACATAGCGATGACTAGTTCCATGAAAGCCATATCTTCTAATTTTAAAGTCATTATAATATTGATATGGAATTGGATATAAGAAAGTGGTCTTTTCCATTGTTTGATGGAACGAAGTATCGAAAACAGCAACGTGAGCGACGTGTGGCAACACTTCCTTAAAAGAACGATAACCTAATAGATTAGCAGGATTATGTAGTGGTGCTAAATCGCTTATTGCCACTAAATTCTTCTCAACTTCTTGATCAAGAAGTACAGAATCCTTATATAATTCACCGCCATGAACAATTCGATGACCGATAGCGGAAATTTCTTTGTAATCACTCACTATTTTCTCAGTTAATAATGCTTCAAGCAGAAGCTTTACAGCAACTTGATGATTAGGTATAGGTTGGGTAAATGATTTTTTGATGCCATTAAATTTTAATGTACATTCGCCATTTTCTAAACCAATCCTTTCCATTAAACCCGATAATAAAACTTTTTCGCTTGGCATTTCTATTAATTGGAATTTTAACGACGAACTACCAGCATTGACAGCTATAATTTTTTGCATATTGATCTCCTTAAAAAATACATTAATAAGTATATCATAAAACGACAATAAAGCCAATAATTGATTTCAAAAATGTTGCTCTTATTTTCACAAGTATATTTTTTATAG
Organism: Holotrichia oblita; assembly: GCA_023690525.1. Classification (NCBI taxonomy): domain Eukaryota; kingdom Metazoa; phylum Arthropoda; class Insecta; order Coleoptera; family Scarabaeidae; genus Holotrichia; species Holotrichia oblita. The sequence continues at coordinate 7,215 of JALQSN010000820.1, read as the reverse complement.
TATAATATATTAGAAAGGAAACAATATGAAAAAAGGAATTACAACAACTAGCTATACCCTAGTTTTAATTATTTCTTCTTTTATAATATTTTTATCTTTTTATTGGTCATATAATCAATTAGTAAAATGCGGATTTAATTTTTATGATGCTTGGGATATAATTCTATATTCAAGAAATGGATTCCGAGTAAGCAGCTTAATCTTATCGCTTTGCTCGGCCACATTAGTATGTGCCGTTGCAATCCTTAATTTTATAAAATCATATAAAAAATCCAGTAGAAAGCTTTTGTCTTATGCTGGATTATTCCATCTTGCTACTACTATTTACCTCTTAATTACTTTCTTTTCTGAAATAAAATGGGCAGATGGTTTAATCATAAATCTATTCCACTCAGGTATCATATTCATAGCTATTCTCATTCTTACTTTTAAAAGAATACAAGCCTTAGAATAATTCATTCAATTAATTGCAAAAGTTTTTTAGTAGTATTAGCATTTCTTATTGTTAACCTCCGATAAATATCTAATTTTGCAATATTTGACCAGCGGGTTTTTGTAAAAGTTATGAGCGGAGCCGACCAAAATATAATCGATCCATAAACTGCCACTTTTTCATATTCAGGTTTTTTGCCCCAATATTTTGAATGATTTCTTTGCTTTTGCTGAAGGAATAACAAAAGGCTCCAATCTAACGACAGAGACACCTACATTATTTATCATCCAAACTTCGGTTCCAAAAAACAACTTTCTACTGATATTGATATCATGGGTGAATGGGAAAGTAATTGGACTGGCGGAAGAAGTGGAAGAAAGAAAAAAATAAAGAGTATTAAGAAGCTTATGATTTGAAAGAAAAAGTATATATATTTATTGTGTTTTCTGTGCTGGGGGGGGCAGGTGCAAGGACGTGAAATTCACTATCAGATCAGCCACTCTCAATCCTACCTGCAGAATAATGATTATAACGCCGGAAATTGGGTGACAGGCATCACCAGCGACTACCGCTCATTTAATCCTTCTACCGCCAAATTCGCCTCGGTGGCTACCACTCGCGCAGGTTTGTTTGATCCACAGCGCTCCTTCGCAAATTTTTATGGATCAGGGCGTTTCTCATCTTATGCTCACCACTATGGTAACTCCGGCAATGCAATTACGCCAAATGGCAACCGCCTCTCTTATCTGGCGCCTGCCGGTTCGCGGCCTAATGCCTATTATTGGAATCAGAATTTTCAGTATACCGATCCAACTAAGGCAGCATTTGCTAATCAAACTGTTCAAGGAACAAATTTTTATCGCATATCAGATGGCAACAAAGTCGTTATGGATCAATTAAAAAATTATGATGTTCATTTTCTCTATTATAATCAGACATCTTTAGATAATAATCTACTGACATTATCAAATTCAGGAGCTGTATCTAAAATTGAAGGAATAACACATTTTCAAGATAATACTACTAATTCAGCCACTCCAATACTTTTTCAAACTCATGGAGGAATTCCAGAAAATGAGACAACAGCTTGGCGCACTGACTACTCTCGCGACACTGCTTGGGCATCCGATGATCGTGATACCTATATTTGGTATCGGCCGAATTTTGGCTCTAATGTTCAACTGCCAACTAATGTTGAAACCATGGGGGAATGGTGGAGTAATACGACGGGAGAAAGAAGTGGAAGCTGAGGATGAAGGGTAAAAAAAATAGATAAAAGATAAAGTATTAAGAAGCTTATGATTTGAAAGAAAAAGTATATATATTTATTGGTTTTTTTGTGCTGGGGGGGGGCAGGTGATGAATAGGGATCCACTCAATCAAATCTCCTCATCCCTTTCCGCGCTCCAAAGTGGCGATTATACTACCGCATATAGCTGGCCTACAGGTATCACCAGTGACTTTCGCTCATACGATCCAAGTAACTCAAAATATACCTCAGTGGCAACCACTCGAGCATCGGTTATTGATCCACAGAGATCTTTCTCCAACATCTCCGGAACTGGTCGCTACTCCTCCGCCTATTATTGGTACGCCAACTCTTCGCAACTTGCTACCGCTAATGCAAACCAGATATCTTACTTGGCGCCATCTGCTTCCCGGCCAACTAACTACTACTGGGCACAATCATATACTTATGCCGATTCAACAAAATCGGCTTTTGCCAACCAAACAATTGATGGACTAAATTTTTTCCGCCTCTCTGATGGTAACAAAGTGGTTATGGATAGTTTAAAAAGCACCAACAATCACTGGCTTTGGTATAATCACACTAGTCGTGATAACAACCTTCTCACTATTTCTAATGCAGGTGCAGTTTCCAAAATTGAACAAGCAACATATTATCAAGACAATACCGCTAATCCAGCAACACCGCTACTATTTCAAGCTCATGGGGGAATGCCACAAGATGCTACAACTACTTGGCGAACTGATTACGCGAGAGATTCTTGGACACAAGCAAATGATCGAGAAACTTATATAATTTATCGACCAAATTTTGGGTCTAATGTCCAGCTGCCGACTAACGTGGAAACTTTAGGAGAATGGCCGAGTAATTATGACGGAGGAAGAAGTGGAAGCTGAGGATGAAGGGTAAAAAAATAGATAAAAGATAAAGTATTAAGAAGCTTATGATTTGAAAGAAAAAGTATATATATTTATTGGTTTTTTTGTGCTGGGGGGGGCAGGTGGTTTATAGCGACATCTACGAGCAGATATCTCCTTCTCAAGGGCGTCTCTCGGACTGGTCCAGCGCTGCTAATAATTCCATAACCGGTATTACTTCAGACTACCATTCCTATAATCCATTAAACTCTAACTTCTCCTCAACAGCTACTACTCGCGCCTCGCTTGCTGACCCACAGCGATCCTTTGCCAATTTTTATGGCACTGGCCGATATAGCACCTACGATCATTGGTATGCCAACTCTTCTCAAGTTACTGGTCCTGCCTCAACTCGTATTTCTTATTTGGCGCCAGCAGCCTCGCGACCAAAGGCTTATTTATGGGGACAAGCGCGCGATTATTCCGATCCTACGAAAGCTGATTTGTCAAATCAATACATATGGGGAATGAACTTTTATCGATTTTCCGATGGCAATAAAGTCGTCTTTGATCAATTCGCAAATAACAGCCTCAATTGGCTTCTATATAATCATACTGTTTTTGACAATAACCTTTTAACGCTTTCTAATGCCGGCGCAATTTCCAAAATCAAAAACTCAGCTGGTGCTGATTATCTTGATAACACTACTAATCCCAGCACTCCACTCCTCTTCCAAACTCATGGAGGAATGCCGGTCAATAGCACTACCACTTGGCGAACTGATTACGCGAGAGATGCTCATTGGCAGGCAAATGATAAAGATACTTATATTTGGTATCGGCCGAATTTCGGATCAAATGTGCAGCTACCGACTGATGTCGAACTCCAAGGATGGTGGCAGAGTAATGGAACGGGGGGAAGAAGTGGAAGCTGAAAAGGAGTGGAAAAGGAATAAAAATAAAGAGTATTAAGAAGCTTAGTAAATGAGACAAAGTCAAGTAAAATCAACAATTATTTTTAAAGACAACCTTAATTAGATAAATGTATTTTTATGGTTGTTTTTTTGCTGGGGGGGCAGGTGATGAGTAGGGACATTATTCGACAAATTTCAACTACTCAAGGCCAACTTCAGGACGTTACTAATACCGCTAACAACATGTTCACAGGCATATCAGCCGATTATCGTACTTATAATCCTTCCACATCTCGTTTTGCCACCGTTGCTCCAACCCGCTCTAGCGCCTTTGATCCCCAAAGAGGCAGTTCAAATCTATCGGGGGCTGGTCGCTATTCATCACTTTATCACTGGGTTGCCAATTCATCATCTCTCTCTGCCACCGCCAACCGGATTTCTTACTTGACACCTTCCGTCTCTCGTCCTAAAGCCTACTACTGGGCGCAGCATTTCCAATATGCCGATCCAATCAAAGCAGTCTTTGATAATCAATATAACGCCGGTTTCTCCTTTTATCGCCTCTCCGATGGCAGTAAAGTAGTACTTGATCAATTTAAGAACACCGATGAGCATTGGATTTACTATAATCACATTAACTTGGATAATAATCTTCTCATTCTCTCCAACTCAGGAGTAGTTTCTAAAATAGAATCAACAATCGGCTTTACCAAGATAATACCAGTAATCAGTCTACTCCACTTCTCTTCCAAACTCATGGAGGAATGGGATCCAACAATGGCGGTGCCATGGTCACCGACTATCCTCGTGATTCATATATGATTGCGAACGATCGAGATACTTATATAGTTTATAGACCAAACTTTGGATCTAATGTAAACATCCCTGTTAATTTAGAACTCGAAGGTGAATGGGGTAGTAATATGGGCGGGGAAAGAAGTGGAAGATGGAGATATAAAAAATGAAGTATTAAGAAGCTTGTAAATGTTAATATAAGAATGTACAATTTTGTACAAAGTTATATTGACAATTACAGAGTATTAAGAAGCTTATGAAATGAGAAAAAGAACATGTATTTATTGGGTTTTTTGTGTTGGGGGGGGGCAGGGAGTAAACAGAAATATCTTCAATCAACTCTCCCCTACTCAGGCAAAACTCCAAAATAACGATTTAACAGCCAATAATTGGGTCTCAGGAGTTTCTTCCGATTATCGTTCATATGATCCCGCCAGTTCTAAATTTCCAGTTGTCGCCCCGACTCGCTCTTCCGCTTTTGATCCGCAAAGAGGCATAGCAAGTCTCTATGGTTCCGGTCGTTACACTTCCTATGTTCACTCAGTTGCCAACTCTTCGCAAACTGCAAGTCATAGTGCCACTCGTATCTCCTACCTCACTCCTTCAGCCTCTCGACCAAGCGCCTACTTTTGGGGGCAGTCTAATTTTTACGCTGAGCCAATCAAAGGTAATTTTGACAATCAATCTACATATGCTTTCAATTTTTACCGTATCTCGGATGGTAATAAAGTCGCCATAGATCAATTCAATAATGCTGGTCTTCATTGGCTCTACTATAATGACACCGGCTTAGATAATAATCTGCTCACTCTTTCTTCAGCAGGGGCAGTTTCAAAAGTTGAAGGAACTACAGCATACCAAGACAACACCACCAACCCAACTACTCCTCTGCTCTTCCAAACTCATGGTGGGATCGGAGCAAATAATACCGCCACGATGGTTACCGACTACCCGAGAGATTCTTGGACACAGGCCGATGATCGAGAAACTTACATTATTTATCGACCAAACTTCGGATCCAACACACAATTGCCAACTAGTGTGGAAACCATGGGAGAATGGCTTAGTAATACGACGGGGGAAAGAAGTGGAAGCTGAAAAAGGGTGGAAAAAAAATAAAAATAAAGAATATTAAGAAGCTTATGAAATGAGAAAAAGTATATATATTTATTGGGTTTTTTGTGCTGGGGGGGGGCAGGTGGTTTATAGCGACATCTACGAGCAGATATCTCCTTCTCAAGGGCGTCTCTCGGACTGGTCCAGCGCTGCTAATAATTCCATAACCGGTATTACTTCAGACTACCATTCCTATAATCCATTAAACTCTAACTTCTCCTCAACAGCTACTACTCGCGCCTCGCTTGCTGACCCACAGCGATCCTTTGCCAATTTTTATGGCACAGGCCGATATAGCACCTACGATCATTGGTATGCCAACTCTTCTCAAGTTACTGGTCCTGCCTCAACTCGTATTTCTTATTTGGCTCCAGCAGCCTCGCGACCAAAGGCTTATTTATGGGGACAAGCGCTTTTATTCCTGATCCTATCAAAGCTGATTTGTCAAATCAATACATATGGGGAATGAACTTTTATCGATTTTCCGATGGCAATAAAGTCGTCTTTGATCAATTCGCAAATAACAGCCTCAATTGGCTTCTATATAATCATACTGTTTTTGACAATAACCTTTTAACGCTTTCTAATGCCGGCGCAATTTCCCAAATCAAAAACTCAGCTGGTGCTGATTATCTTGATAACACTACTAATCCCAGCACTCCACTCCTCTTCCAAACTCATGGAGGAATGCCGGCCAATAGCACTACCACTTGGCGAACTGATTACGCGAGAGATGCGCATTGGCAGGCAAATGATAAAGATACTTATATTTGGTATCGGCCGAATTTCGGATCAAATGTGCAGCTACCGACTGATGTCGAACTCCAAGGATGGTGGCAGAGTAATGGAACGGGGGGAAGAAGTGGAAGCAGGTAAAAATAGATAAAAGATGAAGTATTAAGAAGCTTATGAAATGAGAAAAAGTATATATATTTATTGGGTTTTTTGTGCTGGGGGGGGGGCAGGGAGTAAACAGAAATATCTTCAATCAACTCTCCCCTACTCAGGCCAAACTCCAAAACAACGATTTGACGGCTAATAATTGGATTTCAGGAGTTACATCCGATTACCATTCTTATATTCCATCCAGCTCTAAATTTCCGACTGTTGCACCGACTCGCTCTTCCGCTTTTGATCCACAAAAGTCATTCTCCAATATCTCTGGCTCAGGTCGTTACACTTCCTATGTTCACTCAGTTGCCAACTCTTCGCAAACTGCTAATCATAGTACCACTCGTATCTCCTATCTCACACCATCTATATCTCGACCTAGTGCCTATTTTTGGGGACAAGAATACATTTATCGTGATCCGACCAAAGCGACATTTGATAACCAAGCCACTTATAGTCTAAACTTCTACCGCCTTTCCGACGGAAATAAAGTCGTTATGGACCAATTCAATAATACTGGTCTCCATTGGCTTTACTACAATCACACTGCTATGGATAATAATCTTATGACTATTTCTAATACTGGTACAGTCTCTAAAATTGAGCAATCAACTGATTATCAGGACAATGTCACTAACCCTTTTACGCCACTTCTCTTTCAAACTCACGGTGGTATCTCAGCCAATGACATAACAACTTGGAACACGGATTATTCCAGAGATGCCAGCTGGCAAGCGGATGATCGAGAAACTTATATTATTTATCATCCGAACTTTAGTACTAACAAACAACTACCTACTGATATCGAGACTATGGGTGAGTGGAATAGTAACACTGACGGCGGAAGAAGTGGAAGCTGAGGATGAAGGGTAAAAAAAATAGATAAAAGATGAAGTATTAAGAAGCTTAGTAAATGAGACAAAGTCGAATAAAATCAACCATTATTTTTTAAGACAACCT